>JAQIWA010002480.1:0-13196 GCA_034693305.1 Eueremaeus valkanovi
CTGAATAAGTGCCGATAAATCACAAGTGATTTTGAATACATTTCGATATAAGATCTCTTGAATAAACTTTTTTGAAATGATTCTGATTATCAGTATATCTTATTTGTATTATTCGAATGAAAATCAGTTATAATAAGAGCTTTTAATTTCAGGGTAAACATTTGTTGTTGATCGCGACTGCTTTTATTTAATAATTATTAATTATTGTTCAATCACTACATAAAATAATGGCCAAGCTCCGATGGAATAATTTTAAATTTCAATACAGACTCAACAATTAAAAGGAGTCGCGCTCTGCAACAATATTCACCCTGCACTCAATATCCTTATAATTGATTATTCTCTATTAGACTATTAAAACTAATCTATAAGACGTGTCTCTGTGACCCAATTATCTTCTAATGGCTATATTATCAAGATTATCACCAATAGATCTAATGTATACTCGCTGGTAATAACGTTCGTGCTTGTTATTCTTGTTTTGGTCATAAATTGAATTAAAAATAAATAGTGTAAATATGAAAACAAAAATTAAAGCAAAACACAATTAATATTAAAATTGATTTCAAACTTATGTTTATAATTGAATCGAAACTTATTTATCGATTGGTAACAAATAATGATTACTATTATTACTAATCAGTTAGTCGTTAATCTCAATAAGCAGACGGGAGGACAGTATTATGTCTGCTAAAGCTCAAGCAACCCATTCGAAGAAAGTTCCAAGATTGGAAATTACCTCCTTATGCACAGTTGACTATTTGTTTTCAATTTGTTATACATTTGAGATATAGTTGAGTGCATTCGTGGAAATCAATTATAAATTAGATTAATATAAAACTTATCGAAATCCTGAAAAGTATTAGACATTGAATTGTATACAAATTTGCCCAACATCAATTCGCCGAATGTATTAATAAGCCTTTTTAATCCATTACAACTCACATAATATTTTCATGACTGGTTACATTATCTTATACTAGTATAGGCTTTAACGTAATAATAGACCCGGTTCATTTTGAAAGTTCTCTTTAAAATGATATAAATAATTAATAATTATAGTATTGCTTAACAATTATTAAATTTATTGTTTATTAAAATTACAATAAAACCTAAATTAGCAGAAATATTAAATAGAAAACTCTCTTCTATAATGAAAACTTATTTTTGAAGCAATTATTTGTTTTCAGCGAAGATTATATGAAGTTTCGGCGAATGACATACATATGAAAGTCAGACAATTGACAATTGTATCAGTATATACACGTATATTGCTTTGCACAGGGATGCAATAGGTCGGCCGATCAGACTAACGAATTACGAGCAAAAGGAATGATTGAATATTAGAATTTGTCCAGGAATGTTTCAGCACCCTTCAAGAGTATGCTGGCTTAAATATGAGAAATATTACAATCGAAACGTAATACCGTATTATTTTTCCTAATGATTTTTCCTAACCCTTCCCAACCATCGAAATGTATGGCACTGTCCTTATTATCATTGGGGGTTTGTGTTGATATGACTTGTTCCACACCTGAATGCACCTAGTGCAATTGTGCAATGATTCTGAATGTTCTCATATCATAAGAACCACCAAATGTTTGATTGCCATTATCTTCAAACTGTTCTTTGAGGTACATAGAGATATGATCAAGGGTAAACTAATTATAGAAAAATGATATTAGATATGGATGAGAACATTGAGAACGAAATATAACAAAAATATTTTCTAAACGTAAAAAAATATTCAATTAAGCTGACAGTTAATGACTGACCAGAAAAGATTTCAGACTTTATTGTTAAAAAGTTCTTTAATTTTTGGTCTCATTTAAAGTCATCCTATCATTAGTTAATTGCCACTCATTAACCAAAGGGTTGATTATAATGTGTTGTCGGCTCAGTGTTTTTAAAATAAAAGAATTGAATCACCAAGTTAAATCTGGGCGGCCTTTAGTAGCAAAATATTGGATAAAATCACCCGGAATATGATATTTCATAATAAATATTATCTAATTTATAATCAGAAGCATTCAAATGATAAAACAATGCGATTTATTAACATTTTATTTATCAACTATAATAAGAACACTTTAATGATATGAGCAGGGCTCTTAATGAACTTGATATTAACGTACACAAAGTGCACTGAGACAAATCTTATGTTTGAATGCATGATATCCGCAAAAATATATATCTATACTATCAATAGATTGTATTGATATTATATCCTTAATAAGTTGCAACACATAAAGGTAAAATATAACCTTGAATAATTATTAAAATAAACAAGATAATAGGAATTGCATAATCCTTTTGAGTATAAAAGTATATTTATATCGATTTTCTTTAGAAATTATAGATTAGTATTGAATTACAGTCATTAGTAAGACTTGAATAATAAAAATAATAATTAATAACTCACTTATTATTAACTCTTTTTGAACAAATGGGTAATCAATAGATATGAATGTTATTGATGTTAAAAATTTTATTAATTAATAAAATTTATTCTTTTATTTATGCGAATAGATATCAGTGAACAACAAATCGGAGAATTGATTAGTGAAGGAAAGACTAAACAAGTTTATAGTTTGAAGAAGAATGGATTTAAGTCACCTCTGAATGACCTGGTCTATATAGCAAACAAAGACAATATTTCAGCCGGTATTTGCATTGATTATATTTTAGACCAAAATATGTAATAATAAATGTGTCGGATGTTAAGGCGATGCGAGCAGAAACCGTCGGCTTATGGAAGGGAAGGGAAGGATAACCGCAGAGACGAGTTCAGCGATCTTTCAGTTCCTAAACGCTGTCGGAGTTAAGACGGCTTTCGTCTCGAGAGTTAAGAACTGCGAAAACGCTTTCATTGCTAAACACTGTCTTATGATTCCGATTGAGATCGTTATCAGGTTTGCTATTAATCTATATTTTGCGATAAAATATATTTTTTATAAAAACATAATCATATGAATAGGCGAATAGCGACCGGCACTTACCTCAAACTTAATCCGGATGTCAGCGAAGGTTTCAGATTTATATCACCAGTAATTGAAATCCATATAAAAGATGACAAAAATCACGACCCGTTGTGGTCTATCGAGACATTGATTGCACAACAATTCAAAATCAATGGCCTATCGATCGACCGAAAAATTGTTGACATTATTCTTAAATTAGGAAAACTTGTCTTTGAAATACTCGAAAGAGTCTGGCATACAATCGATTACCAATTGGTTGACCTTAAGGTCGAGTTCGGAGTTATTAGTGATGAGAATCAGAATAAAAGCCTTGTTTTGGCTGATATTATAGATAATGAGACCTGGAGGTTATGGCCCTACGGGGACAAGAGGTTGATGGTTGACAAACAGATATACAGAGTGTACAAAGAGGGCGAAGTGGACAATAAGGTCATCGATTACGTCAGAAGTGTTTTCCAAAAAGTATCGGATTTAACACAACAAGTGTTTAATATAAACAAAATTAATAGAGAATTCATTGCCAAAGAGCCGGTTATTGTAGTGACAAATAGCGAGAATAATACTGTTTTGGCTCAAGAATTCATTGAAAATTTGGAATCAGATTATGGTTTGTCTTATAATAGAATTATTATTAGATTTTATTTAATCTAATTCTGTTTCTATGCAGACATAACCGGAGCCAAAATAATACAAATGCATGGAATAAAAGAGAATTCAATTGAATTCCAAAAATTATTGGACGGAATAAATCAGAGCTATTGTCAGGTCATTGTGACGATTGGAGCGACACATCTGAACGCCTTGACTCTAAACACTGCGATTCCTGTCGTTAATTATTTCGATGAGAATATCAATGCAAACAATGGAAATGGTTTCGCATCCAAAACCGAATCCAATACCTGTATAACTGTGGCTAAGATTATAGCTGTGAATAATGTGATGGTTTGGTCCAGACTTAAGACCAACCGATGCTATGCTTCTATTCAATGATAATTACATAAAATTTCTATTATATAACTTATCCTGTTTGTATTCTATGGATTGGGAAAATTGTATCCTGGTTGAATTAATCATATAAATATAATTATTATATCATACTTGCATGCTCATTATTACTCAGATGCCAATAGACTGTATCCATTATATTATAATTTATTAATTATAATGTCTATAAACTATAGTTTGCTTTCAATTAAATTTTGTTAACAAATAAAATACTTATTATTTTCTTTGTCTGAATTTAATATAGTTTTCATTTTCATTGTCCGCATTGTCATAATCGGGGGTCAGTTCTGATGAATACTGTTGTCGAGTGCTATGAATATAACAATTAAGTATAGATCGAATTGAATAATAAATAGCTTTTACTTACTCTCTGTCGATATGACTCATGAAATTAATTGCAATGCTTTCGATCTTCCGGTAAGACATTTGAGAAGACCTGAAAAAATTGATTTTCTTTGAAAATTTCCTCAATTTTCCGATAATATTATCATTCAATTGGACGTCTGCTTCAGTAATACGACCCAAATGTTGACTATCGGTATACAATTGGGTGTAAGTCTGACCCGATTTAAAACCAGAAATGGGTTTATTGAACATTATTTCTACGGATTGTCTGCCAATTAGTTTGATTTTGATTCGACCGGCGCTTAAGGATTCTTCTGTTTTCATCTGCGAAGACATTAATCAAAACTTTGTAAAACTTTTACATAATTTGATTCAATACTTACCACTATCTGGTAGTGAAACAAACAGAACGGATCCTTATCTGTAGTTTGAATGTAATAATTGTTTGGAAATGTTTTTAAACTATTTTTCCAATTATCCGAATAATCCCAGAATTGTCTGAAGAACTCCATTGGTTTGCATTGATGGCCATCTGCGCCACAATCAGCACATTTACCACTTGTAAAATCATCGTAACTGTCGCACTCGTAGCCAATCAACTGACAGCTGTTCTCATTCCTCAAAGTCTGTTCAGCTGTGGGTAAGTGAGTGGCCCTCTCGTGATTACAACTACCTCTTTCTACCAGTCCTATTGATTGCAAACATTTACTAATTAGAGTTCAATTAGTCCTTTCATTCCATTCTTACCACTAATGCCTTCAGAGATAATCTGATCAAAAAAATCTTTCGTCAATTTTTCACACCCGGGCTGACCATTGCCTGAAATATTAGAATAGTTTGTTTAGTCAAATCTGGAAGAATTTCTGTATAGAACCTCCATTTGGCCAGAAGTCGAAATGACCAAGGGGGTCAGGAGAGCCGAGCCAACCACTCAACTGCAAGGTCTCCACAGGGTTTTCGCCTATATTTTCGTCGACTGGAAAACAGTTGAAAAGAGCATATATTCTGTTCACATGTATTACTGTCCCATAAATACCATTCTTGAGTATTCCAGCGCTCGTGTGAATACAAACGACTAGATTTGCGTCTTCTGGCGATAATCTCTTTTGATTGAACCCGGGTCCGGCCGGATCTAAGCCTGTGATGTGTCCGATCTTACTTGAGTTGAATCGTTTTCCCACAAAGCCTGAGACATGTGCACCCAGACTATGACCCACTAAATGAAACCGACCCGGTTGTGCACCCTTTACAGCAATTAGTTGTCTAATAAAATAAGCGACTATTGAGCCAACAATTTGGGTATTGAATGCAGAGTTGAAATAATTGACATCCAATGCAGGCTTAGACCAGTCGACTGCTATCACATTGTAGTCGTATTCGAGGAAATAGTTCTTTATTTTCTGCAAAAATTAATTTCCTGAATATAAACTGAACCTGGGCTGTTTTATAGCTTACAACTAGATAATTTGACAAGCCACAAGAAAAAAATATACCGAGACGCCCAGATCAATTTTCAGACCAAGTTGACCTGGACTTGGTCTGAGCTTTTCTGTATAAGAATTCTTATAGTTTCTCAAAGACTGCTTACAGCCATCCACTGGCAGTTACCCAGTTCACATTCTATATAGGAATCTGTGTAGCCATGAATTATCATAACAGTCGGTCTATTGCGCGAAAATTTTGAGTTTCTTATCTCAGCTTTGGTCGGATTATAAGCAAATGTTTGGCTTTTTTTGGAATCTTTGGTAAACAACAGAAATGTAACGTTCATTACATCAGGACTTAGGGGACAAATAGACAACTTTTGCTTTAATGTCAACGCATTGATCAAATTATTCCTCGATTTGAACAAATATTTTATCTCATCGATGAATGAGTCTCTTGAAAAGCAACCCAACTCTGGATAACACTGTCGTTTCAAACCTGGATTCATATGGAATAACAAATTAAATTCTTAGCCAATAATCAGATAAAGATTTTGATATCTATTCAGATATTGCTCACAATTCCTGACATCGAGGTCTGAATAAAATGCAAACGTCTGAACAAAATCATAAAAATTAATCATTTTATATATTTTCTGTTTAAAAAAATTCAAATTATATTAAAAGCTTTTACTCACAAAATCAAAACCAAAAACAATTATGAATAAGAAAAACAATTTATATTTTATTATATTTAATGACATTTTTATATTTTAGTGATTACTTTAATATAATATTTAAACAAAAAAAAAATTTTATAAACTTTCTGTTATTTAAGATAAAAATCATGTCTGGATGTCATCCGTTCCTTCCGAACCGACAGCATTTCCTTTAGTTTGCGAACTCATGCAAACAAATTGGTTTTTATTTGTTTAACAATTATATGAAAGCAAATAAAAAAATAACATTAAAGTTACACAAAAATAGTTTTCAATTAATTAGATTTTTATTAACAAATTTCATAGGATTTTCATCCAATGGTAAAAGTTTTGCAGAATATTGTTCGCGATATCTATAAAACAAATGAATGATTGAAATGAATTGCTTTTAAAAACATAATTAAAATTAAGTATATTGTTGTCGACAACCTTTGCCCGATATGACTCATGTAGTTAATTGTAATGCTTTCGACTGCAATACCAGATCTTCCGAATAGATTTCCTAAAACGGGACTGAAAATGATATCGGCGCCAGTGATCTGGTTCAAATGATCACTTGTAGTATATAAATCAGTGTAGCTCTGACCAGATTTCAAATCAATTATATTATTCTTAAAAATAATCTCTTTTTCTGGGTTTGCCTTCAATCGGATAATCAAGTGTCCGGCACCGGCACAATGTTGGGTGGCGCACTGCACCTACACGTTTACAGTACATAAGACAGTATTTGCTATATTTTATATAATTATTACCAGAGCCTGGAAACCATTGGCGTGCACATGTGTCTGGTGCCATAATATCAAACAAAGGTGGATTTAACACATCAACTCAATAGTTAGCAGGTTAACTTTCAACCGCAGTTCAAAGATGACTTTTTGTGTTGAAAACGCATAATTGACTATGTTTGAAAGTTAACCTGCTAACTATTGAGTTGATGTGTCAATTCCACCTTTGTTTGTTATTATGACACCAGACTCATATGCACGAGAAGGCGGAACGGTTTTCAAGGCTCTGATTATTATCATTAGATTGGTATAAATCCTACCACAATCTGATAGTGAAACAGACAGAAGGGTTGCTTATCTGAAGTTTTCAGGTAATAGTTGTTGGGAAATGTGGTCGGGACAGTTATTATATTTTGGGAGTTCGACCAAAATTCTGGATTAAACTCTAATGGTTTGCACTTCTGTCCATCAGCGCCACAATTAGCGCACTTGCCATCTATGAACTGATCATAACTGTCGCACTTGTATCCAATCAGTTGACAGCTATCTCTAGCCCTCAAACTTCTGTCAGCAATGGGTAAAAAGGTTGCCCTTTGGTGATTGCAATCACCCTTTTGTTCATTCGTTACTAATATATTGAGCAATATTTGAATAAATGTGAATTATATTCAGATAATATGTTTTGATCCAAACCTTCCAAGAAATCAGTTATAAGTTTTAATGGGTTTGATTCACATCCTGGTTGTGCACTCCCTTAACAAAATTGACCAAGATTCACTTGAATTAAATGTTCAATTGATTAAGAAGAAATTAACTGAAGTTTTATATGAAAGGTAGATACAAACCACCATTGACTCTAAAGTCATAATGGCCCAGAGCATCCGGGTCACCTAAAATTAGCCCATCATTAATAGTATTGACCAAATATTTGTTGCATTCATACCGTATTGAAAGACGCCTTCATTAGTATGGGTGGCAATAACAAGGTTGGCGTCTGTCGGCGCCAATCTATTGCTTGGATCTTTACCAATAAATCCAGGACCAGCCGGGTCCAAACCAGATATGTATCCGATTTTGTTGTCAACGAAGTGTTTGCCTACAAACCCACTCACATGTGCGCCCAAACTATGACCCACTAAATGAAAGTCTTGTAGTTTAGCGCCGAAATCATTGACTAAACGTTTGATAAATAATGCAATATTTGAGCCAACGATTCGAGTATTGGTAACTGAATTGAAATAAACCGATTCGTTGGCCGGCTTTGACCAGTCGACTGCCATTACGTTGAGGTCGTATTCGAGGAAATAATCTATCATTTCCTGTATTATCGGTCAAATCAATATTCAAACAATATTTTAATCAATTAAACTATTCCTGATCTGGAATTCAAGTGTTCAAGCTCAGTTCTTTTCAATAAAATGGAAAATTATCTAAACCTGATCATTTTATAGAATGACCTAGCTTACTTTGATCCAGGTTCGCTTCCCATAATAATCTTTATAGCCGTGCACTACCATAACAGTCGGACGACTACCTGAGTAATAATCGGCTCTTTTTATCTCATCGTTTGTCGCATTATATTCAAGATATTGGATATGATTTGAATTCTTAGAGAATAACATAAATCTAATCGATTTGTTCGAATCGACTACTTTGGCAGCTCTGGAGGAAAGACCGTCTTTGAAGAAAGTGAATAACTTGGATGAAACTGATGTAACACTTCTGCCGAGAAAACACTCCAAATCTGTTAAACAATTTTTGCGCGAATCTAATGTTCAAACAAAAAACAGAATGAGTTTGATCTGGAATATAATTAAACAGAAAAAAAGAACTGAATATAAGTGTAAATTAATTGAACAAGCTCACAATTTATATCTTCATCAGCTGATATGTTTGCCTGATAAGTCGAAAAATAGTTAAATTAATTGATTTAATAGAAGAGTATTTTTGGCATTTAATTTGCGATATACTTACGAAACCATAATTAATATAAACTATAATTAAGAAAATTAATGAAATGTTTGTGAATGACATCATTGAAAACAAAATATAGTTATAGTTAAGTTATTTATAAAACTTTCAATTAATTGTTCTTTGATATCAAAAATTCAGAAATTTCTTTCATTACTAAAACCTTCAATGAGTTCACAGAAAGAATTGTTTGATTTTTGCATTATTTCCATAGAATAACAGAATAACTCATTTGGAAAATCTCTATCAAAACTGTATGCAATGATTGTATTCTAAATTTTTTGTTGTTTTCCGCTATAATATCAGAAATGTTTTTATTCCTATTCCTAAATCTGTTTTATTGACACAAGTTTTTATTTTATTCTATCCAGAGATGCGCAGAGGGGTTGGAATTGTTCAATTAAAGCAACAATTCTGTTGGAACACTGCCTGAGTACTGTTAAATGATCCAGGAACTTGGATTAAATTTTTAATGAGCTGACAGAAGATTAGGATTAGGAACTGAACTCAAGGGACAGATCATAAACTGAATTTATTTCATTCAGTTTGCAGTCAATTGCAAACCTGACACTTAATCAAATAGTGATCGCAAGAGCGAGTGCACGAGTAAATGTTCGATAGCAAGTACATAAATGTGCTAGGTGTAAGTTCAGTTAGGAAAGAATATGAAACAGTTGGAAAATTTGCAAAACACCTTGGTATCTTCAGCCGACACATATAAATTCAAAACACTTTGTCAATGAATCGGACGAAGTGTCCAGATTCCTGTTGCCAGTTAAATTGCCCTGGTCATCTAGGATCATGCTTTGTTAGTTTCGTAAAATGTCTCAGTTTGATCATGCTTATTTGTTCAACTTTTAACTCCAACCCTGCGCTCGTTTTAACTTTTAACTCGTTTAAAATATTTGCTAAAAGTGTCGTTTACTTCCGTTCAAATCAACAGAATTTCCTGCAATTGTATAGCAATTGATATGACATAAGAATAACAATAAAAATAATGTTTTTATTAATTATTTTTACAACTTATTATTAGTTATGATAAAATAGACAATAATTATTTTGAACAGGTTCAATTTCAAACTGTTTTATCGCTTTAAAAGTACGGTACTTTACGCAAAATAACAATATATATTACCAGGGTAATTTGATATACGATTAAAATAAAATTTCAAGTTCAGCATTCTACTGTGACCTGGGTTATGACTAGACTGTAATAACTTTTGAATGAACACAGGTAGATGCTTGATAGGCATACATATCAATTAACCGGATCATTTTATCCGATCTAATTCATAGAACAAGTCATGCGCTCTTAAACCTAATCATTCAAGCTATACATGGGCTCGAAATGTGAGCCGGGCTTAAATGCGGGAACAGATGAAAGCTTACAAAAGAATAATTGTTTCAATGAATAGATTAAAACAGATTTGTGTTAATTATAAATTCTAATGTACCCGAATACAATCAAAATCATGGCCAATCACCCGGTTCAGATAGATATAGATAGAGTAACGTTGTATTTGAACAGACAATTAGCTTTGTTTACATTATTTCCCAAACTTATGAATTGAATGAAAACTTAATTATTTTTTAAATTATAACCAAAATTAAGAATTAGTGAGAAATGAATTGAAACCAAAAAACAAAACATTAATCAAAGTTAGCGTTGATTTCAAAACCTATTTCTGATTAAACTCTTAAATAAAATGTATTTTTATTCGCGATTATTATCAATGAGTTTGCGATCAATTAATTCAATTAAATTCAATACAATTAAGACAACGACAGCACCGCTGATGAAGTGCTGCTATTCCTCAGCAGCTGTTGGCCACAAATTGGGTACAACTGAAGACATAAAGCGCATGGTTTTGAAGAAGACCAGTCCAGACAATGACCGGAACAGAAGATATGCCAAAGAAGTGATGGTTTATGAGAACACGAGACACGACTTGTACCGAAACATATCGTTGTTTTCGTTATTTAATTACATTTTATTCGTTTATATAATAAATTTGACTCTATTTTGGTATTTGACTGAAAAGAAAAAGACAAATGAAGTCAAAAATGTTGACAAAACTGTCGACAAGACTAAGAAAACTCTTCAGACGTTGAGTGGAAGACATAAAACACTGAAATATGAGTTCAAATATGTATTACTAATGGCTTTGTTCGCAGCCTTCGGCCATATAGTGCTCATTGCGTCCATTCTGTTCTCTATAAGGAATGTTCACTATATTGTGCTCCGTTCGACCGCTGCCGGTGCCGACAGTGTCCGCTTCCACTGTTTTTCAGTGCTAGGAATGGCAAACAACGTTCATATCCATGACTTTCCTCTCACAGACATATCGGCGCTTAAATCGAGACAAACGGCCGACAGATATATACCTATTCGAGTGAAGGGAAGGCTTTTGAGGTTCCGTATCGACAGAAAGGGTGACTTCATTCAGCCCTCAATTTTTGACCAAACAGTTGGTGTGTTTCGAAAATTTTGATTCATTTTATTTGTTTGCATAAAATAGTATTGAATTAAAAAGTTTTTAAATATTGAATAAAAACAAATTAAAAGTAATAATCGTTTTATTCAAAAGTTTACAGTTTTTGACATTTTTTTCAGAAAACAATTATTATTTTAATAATTGCTTTAAATATTTATACAAATTATATATCATTTGTTTGACTCATATTTTGTCTGTTTTGTGAACTTGTTTTACGTGTTTGAATAAATTGCCATTATTTGAGCACCGGTACTGACACCCGGGCCAATGGCAAGCATACGGTTTGGCATTTTTGTGAACATTCTTGTGATCCGATAGGGTTCTACTCAATCGGAACCGTTTCCCGCATTCGGGCCAATCGCACACAAAAGGTCGTTCCCCCGTATGGAGGCATTTGTGTTCTCTTAAGGCACCGGGTTTGGATGCAGTGAACTCACAGCCAGGCCAGTCGCACGGCAACGTATATACTTTCTTCTTCTTGAGGACCAAACCATGTGCTAACACATAGTGTCGTTCCCTTTTGTACGGACTAATGAAAAGTTGATCACATTCTTCGTACCGACACTTGAGGTTAGGTTCGACCGAATGAATCCATTGGTGTTTGTCCAGAGATGACATATAACTGAACCGTCGCCCACACCCATTGAAAGGACAGGCAAATGAGTTCACGTGACCCGACATATGCATTGTTAGAAATGATTTCGATTTAAACGCTTTATTGCATTGACTGTAAGTACAGACAAATGGTCTCTCATTCGTATGAGTCGATTGGTGTAGTTGTACACACCTTTTGGTCTTACCCTTAAAACTGCAATTTTCGTAATCACATTCAAAAGGCCTGACATTCCTGTGAAAAGCAAAATGTCTTTCCAAATGACAATTAGTTTTGAATACTTTATCACAATTTGGAAAATCGCAGAAAAACGTCGGCTTTTTGTGAGTGTTTCGCAAATGATTGCCAAAACTGTCGACTGTTTTGTAATCTCTATTGCAATCACTTTCCGGACATTTGTATGAATTAGTGTTTGAATCAAAGCATTGTTCGCGAAGTAATCGGTTTTTTAGTGTCTTTTCATTTAATTCTGGATTACATTTCTTCGACTTTTTTGTCGTCTTTTTATTTAAGCTTTCATTCAATTCATTCGACTTTTGTTCAGAATTTATAGATTTATTTACTTTTGGTTTTGTTTTCTCTTTTAGTTTGTATTCATATTTAGTTTTTTGAGTTTTTCTTAAACTTTTATTTAAGCTTTCGATCAATTTATTCGACTTTTTATCGCTTTTTATAATTTGTTTTTCTTTTGGTTTTCTTTTTCCACTTCTTCTGACATTCGAGTCATTCGTTTCATTAGTTTTCAAATTATTTTCATTCAATTCATACGAATTTTTCTCATATTTTATATTATTTTCTGATTTTTCCACAAATTCTTCATTTGTTTCTAAAATTGTTTTGTATTTTGTTTTCAATTCATTTAATTCTCGTTTGTCTTCAAAATCAATAATCGATTCGTATTTTTCGTGAATTTTGTTT
>JAQIWA010002481.1:0-13193 GCA_034693305.1 Eueremaeus valkanovi
AACAGTAATGCACAAAAACCCCGGTAAAGCCATTGACGAGCATTACTCAGAGTAACTAGTGATCGAAACGTATAATTCTGTTCGGTTAAAGCTTTGGGTAATTTAAGTGTGACTTACAGTACTGTATGTGAGCAAGAGATCCGGATTATAAAGGAATCACTCAATTATAACAACTCATTATTACTGAAACAAAATCTTTAATCAACTTTTCTTATGTTTAGCTAAAGTAGAAATTCATTATTTTTAAGACTTTTATTATTTCTCAAATTTTGAGTCAATAAATAAAATGAAATAAAGAGTTAATAAATAAAGAAAAACACGATATTATGTGCTAAGGAATAATGGGACCAACAATTGGCAAATTAGAGTACCCTACCATTTACCCTTCCCGTGGTTTATTTTTCCTTCAAAAAGTAAATATTAGTGGTAACTTGCTAGGATCAATCAAGTAAATAAGGGTATGGCCACTCTAGCCATTAAAAGTCTAAGTATAACGAAATGCAGAATAAAATAATTTATAGCTTTTAGAGTGCAATACAAAATAGATAGTAATAGAGTATAATCGTAGACATGTTACTACAATTTTGGACAGGGTGCCATTTCGGATGGATTCTACCAAGTTACGATTAATATTTTACTTTTTCAAAGAGAAATAAAACCCGGGTTAAGGGTAAATGTTATGAAGTGAGCGAAGAGGATATACTGTAATAATTTATTGATTATCAATTGTCAACTAATAAATACTTAAATCATTTATTTTAATAAATTGATCCACAATTAGGATCCAGTCATCCTTAAAAGTAGGTACCCTTCAAACGGTCCCAAATGCAGTCTCCCTTCCCCTCTATGTATGCGATAATAGGCAATGAAGGTATCGAGCTCAACTCTCATCGAGAAATTGATTGATTGAGACCAGGGGTAAAAGTAGGAATTGAGCTGAACTGAACACAAATTCTTATGATTTCAGTGCCAAACAGTTTTCATAACTGATTTCATATGTATTCTTGAATAGGAATTGAGATGAGCCACAAAAATGAGCTCAAAATGTTCTGATCTCTATCTCTGTAAACCAATTGTCAGTGCATTTAATTTTTAATGTTCTGCTAATATATGTCTCCAAAATGTGTCGATTTGTTGAGCCTTTGGAGAAAACTCTTGATTAATGACTGTTTGGTTCATAAATACTGTATATAATAATTGACCACTGGTCACATTTAACATTATTAAAGACCTGTACGAATCTGTCAATTATTTATATAAATCAACGCTGGACCGATTAAAAGTAGTCAAATAAGTGACCCACATCAATTACTTGACTAAACAACTATTTATTTAGAATCGACTGATAAGACAGGTCTTTAAAGGGTTTGAATTGAGTTTTAATATATTTAAACAAAAATCAATACAATATTTGCAAAGATATGAAAACTATAATAACCCAAACAAAGGATCGAAAGTGAAAATATATAGAAGAGAGTTAGGGAATATAATGATGAGGGTCATTTAGAGTAGACTAACTTTTGTGGTGTCAACCTCAGTAATACAGTATTCGCTTTATTGACGTGGATTGAAGTTCACACTAAAAGCTTACACTTATTACATGACTAGAGATGAAGTCAAATAAGTTTTATTCCGATTTTAACCCGGCTAAGTAACAAGTATCGAAATAGTGGACAGAAATTAAAGACTGTTTGTTACGTGTTTTTGCAAAAGTTTTGACTCATTTCTATTGCACTCAACTGTTTGTCTTTATTTATATTTGGTTATCGTCTTATTTAGAGTATTTCAAAAGAACAAGGTACAATTGGCGTAATTTGCTCAGGAAGCTTTTATTAGTAATGATTCGGATTTTTTATTAAATTTGTTTTTAGATAAAAAAAAAGATTTCGTGAAATAATATTCACAAAAATTCCTAATTTTTTCAATTAATCGAAACAATTAAAATTGAGAGCAAATGAATTAAGGAATGGATTCGCATAAATCATTTAGAGCTCAATTGACAGCTCATTTAACTCATAGTTCATATTAAGATTTGAGCTATCGGTTAGTTTTAATTTAGAACTATTGAAAAAATACTAAAGAAATCTGTACTTTACGAATAATAAAAGTGATCAGGGTCATAATTAGTAGCCTCCAAAACACGGCGTCAAAGCCGCTTATAGCAGCCTGGCGCCAATAGAATGAGAAAAATGGGGCGCACTGTAGGTTAAATAAAATATATGTTTTAATTCATGTGAACACAACTCAATAGTCTGTTCGCATTCAAGTTCAAGTATGCGAATTCATATAAAAAGTTCCAAGTTCAAAAGTGTTGAACTGCGTCTGAAAGTTCACCTGCTAACTATTGAGTTGGTGTGTTAACTCCCCTTTTATGTACAAAGATGACACCAGACTCATCCTTGCCGCTTTGCCGCCGTGTTTTGGAGGCTCTGGTAATAACTGTTATCTTATTTTTTGATCACTTCTTATCTCTTTCGATGATTTCATATCAGTTTCGAAATCAAATATTTTGACACAAGAGTTGAGATTAAAATTATTTTGTGAATAAGTCAACATTTTTTCAAACAACTTGTATGAACCAGAGTTGAACACACATTAGATTCCTCGTCTGTACAGCTCCGAAAATTGAGCATGCGACAGATTATGCTATATTTACTATACTGCACCATTTTAGCCTGTACATTTTCCAGTGTCATGTCTTCGATTATTTTCAATAAGTTATCTCTTTCTAACTTTAATCCCATTTTTTCAATTAAAATTTCTAACTGCTCAGAAAATCCCCTGGATGAATGGCCATAGTTTTTTCGCAAGGGTGGGCTCGAAATAGACTTAAACACTTCGTTCTCTTGAGTCAGCCTTCTATTCAATTCGAGCAACGCTTCGATGCAGTCGTGACCAGAGTTTCGCAAAACGAGAGAACATTTTTCGCATTTCTTAATATTATAACTGCATTTGAGTCTGTGTTGACTCAAGTCCTCCAAATCTAATATCTCTTTACAGCCGTTGTCCCTATAATCGCAGTGTATTTTCAATTTGCCCGACATATTCATCATTATTCTGCTTGATCATATTTAATAATAATTTACATTTAGATTTAAGAGTAGTCTGGTCTATTTTTTCGCAAGTTCACAGAACATACCTGGGTGGACGGATCAATTCATGCGCGTTCAATATCTTCCTATCATACGGACAGGTATTGTTGGATTGGAGCCATTCAGCGATACATTGCCTGCAAAATGATTGGCCGCAGCACTGGGCGAAAACTGGATCACAAAGTATATCCTGGCATATACTGCAGGTCAGCTCAGTTTTTTCAGCCGGCGATAAATCGACAAATCTTTCGCTTTCATAGCCAGACATTTGTTTCATAAATGCAACTGAACTCAAATTAGAATTTTTATACTTGGAATATGTTTGATGTTAACCCTGGTAGCTTTGTGTATAAACTACGCAGACTTTATTGAAATAAAGTAAATTTTACTCCTATTGAGACACGAATTGCAGTAAAACTAAAACAAAGATGATTTGGCAATACATTAAACATAACTGTAGTGCTATTTCAGCTATGTATATTCACCTGGTACAATCACAATAACAACCTGACTCATCTGAAGCATATAATATTCATAAACTGTTTTTATATTCAATTCAATAAAACTAATTAAAATGTTTTTGAAAAAACTTTTAATTCGATATTCAGAATCTTGTTTATCCAGGTGGTTTCAGGAATTGGTTAGATTTTGATTAGGCTTGATGAATTAGGGAAATTTTAAATAAAATAATTGATTTCTTAATCTGCTTTCACAATTCTTGGTTGATTACAGTTTAGTTAATAGTTTCAGGTGAGCCAGTCAATATTGGTCAATCAATGCTCACTATTAGACAGTACTAATAAAATGGTAATATTATTGTCAGCAATAATGAACCCGGGGTTAAAAGCGCTAAAACAGCTATACATCGTGTTAAGAATAGAGCTGTAGTGCAAACAAGCAATTGGTTTCAATTATTTTTCAACCTATGTTTAAGACGTGAATTAGTAGAACAGTTTGGACTTTGCTGACGACAAAGAATTTTAAATATCGGTTGAATTAGGGATGGCCAAGCTCGGCAAACCTAGGGGGGTATAGTGGTCATCCTCATTATTATCAACTGTTTCACTGTTACCTAGGACTTTTCAGGAAATGCCTACAACATTTTTATATTACACGAATAAACATCACATTTGCTAGCAATGAGTCCAAAATAAGCATGGTCATCCTCATTATTCCTTAAGTTTTCAGTGATCTTGCCTTCACATACTCAGCGTACTCTGGCAGTGAAAATATTATAAATAAAATTCGCTTGTTAATAAATATAGAAGAGACTGGAAATTTGAAAAATGGAAAATTCTGTAAAAATTAATATAAAGCCAAAACTGGCCAAATATCACCCAGGCTCTATTGCGTTTGCTCATCACTGGAAGTCATTATCAATTTATTTCTGCTATTTTGGAAATATTTTATAATTAATTAAATCTTTTGCCAAATGGTCTGAAAATACAGTAATTATAGAATAAATAATTATTAAATAATAACTTAGTTGTGCACAGTTACCATAAAATATATGCGAGTTATATAACGCGATAATAAAAATATATTTCGATAAAAATTTAGTGCAAATCAGATAATATGAGTGAATAAACAATTTTATGGCAAATATTTTTTTTGCTTCAAGTATTGAGACATAACTGGCTTATCAGACACTTAAGAATTTATGTGTCAGTCAAGGGTTGGCACAGTTGTTCAAAATGTTTAAAAAAAGTAAAATAATTTTGAAATAAAAATATCAGAAAATTATTCGACAAAAATATACACAAAAAATATTTTTACATTTTATTCGATTTTCTTATTTAAATAATAAATAAAATTAAATTAAAAACAAATTCTTTACGGAATAAAAATATTAAACATTTTTGATATAAATTCAGATCTTTTTGTCTAAACTATAATAATTAGGTTTAGTTTGGCTTTTGGTGAAGGACTACATCAGTCGGCGGCCTGTCTTCTGATTGGTTGTCGGTTCGGGTGTAGATATAATGGTGTAGTAAACAGAGTAATAGTGCGAAAATAAAGGCACTTAAGAGTAAGAAATAGCACATGAAATATGAGTACCAGTAGAACAATTGGTTGCAGTAGACGTTCCGGTGCGGATCCCAATACCAACTACTTAAGAATCTTAGATAAGATCATTGGGTGGAGAATAGAAATGATAACTATTGCGGCTATGAATACAACCAATACTAGTGTTAGTGATAGTCAAGACATTCAAGTATTCAATACAAACCGATGACCAGAGAGATAGCTGTGGCCACTGAAGTGATAATCAGAATGGCCTTGGCCAAATTGGCGAAATTGTCGCTCGAGTTATGCATATCGCAACAGTGGGAGCGAATGATGTGCACATTTATGCCATGTGAGACACTGAATAGGCCATAGATTAGTATACATATGGGAAGAATGGGGCGAATGGGACAGTCATTCATAAATACGATTCCTTTTAACAAAAAAACTGTTTTTTAAACAATTATTTCATTATATAATTTGAGTCAAACCTATTATAGTGAACACAATTCCAATGATATTCTCTAACAGAAAGAGCGCAAAGACTAGGCCTATAAGTGTCCGTCAATTGAGTATTGAATTGATTTTTAATTTTAAAATATTTTTAAAACAAATTAATATTCAATAGAATTAATGAACGCTTTGATAACATACTGGTCTCGAGCAGAATCTGGATCACTTCACTCCAGCACTGGTACCTATTGTGCTTATTCCGTTCAGTCGACTCTCTGATCCGTTGGAACCACCACTTATCCATTTCCTCCAACACGTTCCTCCTGGGGATCACTCGCACCGGTTGTTTGACTTCTACTTTTCTTACCTCTTGTTTCGATACATCACTGGCCACTTGTTTGGGCACACCTTTAATGACTTCTTTATTATCGTTCAATTCAGACATTTTTATTATCCAATAAATGAATTCAAATAATGTTTTAGAAAAAAATTTCAATTATTTTATAACTATTTCAATGAATAATGTGCTGAATGTGTGAATCGCGTGAATTGTTTTGAAAATAATAATTATTTGACTGAAAATTATGGCTTAATTGAAGACTTAATCGCAAATCAATTCAATTTTGTCTCAACTCTTATCAGTCGAACCCGTATTCGTTAGACACCGGAAGAGATCACATGGGAAATGGATATCGACCCTAAAGAGCTCAGATACCTAAAGCACCTAAAGTTATGATTTTTATGAACAGAAATTTTTATGAAAATAATTTTTTTTGTAGAAATTATTTTAATTCTTAATTAAATTGTTTTATAAATTGAATAAATGTTTGAATACTTTTGAATGACTTTTGTATTCATTTATTTGAAGTGAATATTCGGAACAGAATTCAGATTAAGAAAATGGACGGAAAGGGAAATCCCATTTGATTTGAACTATGAGTCTTTGTTTACATAACTGTATAACTGAAGCGATAAATGAGTCAATTGTTTGCATTCACTCAACAATTTACTCAATAATACAAAAGCATTTGAACTAAACTTTGAATTCATTTCCAATCGTTTTAATTGTTTTGAAGTTTTCATTAATTGTTTCCATAAATACTTCAAAACCTTTTGTTTAATGGAAACTAAACTCTAATTTCAAAGCTTTTAATTTTTCAGACTTTAGACCAAAATTATTCGACAAAATATACGGAAAAAATATTTTGACTTTTTGGCCATCAATGCTGTCAATCAGACTCTTCACCAAACAATGGCAGCGATTATGAGGAGAGTTAGCGAACAACTGAACCAAATGTGAAAATAATTGTTAGAAATATATATAAAATATTTGAGGAATCGCTTCGAGCGAACAAACCTCGAGAATGAGACGAAGAGCTGGAGTAAGTCGAGAGTCCTGTGCTGTGAGAACGATATCTGGAGTACGAAAGGCGTGGAAAAGGCGAAAACGTTTACATAAAACGTCGTGTTTTCGATACCAAACAGATTCTCGTAGTCAGAGAACCGGAGCTCAAATTTGCCGCATTCGAGGCCCTCGTGTAGAGGAATGAGGATCGGGAAGGAGGCTAAGGGTCGACCGATTCCAGTATCAGAGTAAGTATTATGTTTTGCAGTGGGAAAGGGCTCTAAAGAAAGGGCGGACTCACTGGAACCGATGGAAATGTTGACTAAAGCGCTTTCCTGGCACTGGATCGTGAACTCGACGTCGAGGTCGGGCGTCATCGGGACGTTCATGAAGTTGATGCGGGTGTAGAAGCTGTCGTCCGGTTTGGACATATTGAAGGTGAACAGGTAGCCCTGTGTCAGGTTGTAGAAACACGACCCGCCCCAGTCCTGCGGGTTCCCGTTGTAGTTGTTCTGTTCGTCACACTTATCGCAGTGGTGGCCAGTTATGCCTTTCGTAGTGCACTGACATTTGCCGGACTCCCGGTTGCAGAGCACACCGTGGTTGTTACACGAACACGGAGTACAGTTACCTCCGTTGATTGGGTTGCCGTAGTAACCGGCCATACAGTACTGGCAGTGACTGCCTTCAGTCAGATGTTTGCACGGCTTATGACAATCTATACAATAAATTGCAGCCAAAACCGAAATGACTATAAATAAGTTCATATTTTTTTAATAAAACAGTAATATATTCTCGAAACTTGAAAAAACATAAAATTCATTCAATTATGGAATAATTATTTTTAAGCCTCAATTTATAAAGTAACCCTGTACTGTATCAATCTTGTTATTCAATGATTATATTCATTAGTTGTCAAAATATATTGAAATAAATAATATAAAACAGACATTAAATATAAGCATATCTGTCAAAGTATTATCAAGGGTGTTCAATATTAATATATTATCCAGGCTTAATTTGTAAACGTTCGCCTGCTCTATTTTAGTAAGCATTTATTGATCATCTCTGAAACTATAATTAATATTTTATTTATTCAATTTAATCGGGTAAACTTTTATATTTTAATTCTATGAATAATTCTATTTATTTAATTCAAAATCCAATTCATATTATTTTTGCAAATTATTTCATTTATCATTGGATTTGTTTATTAAAAAAAAGATTAGCTTTTATTTGTCGCTCTTCTTTGTAATTAACTGTAGATTTACTGAATAATACATATAAAAACATTTTTGATATAAATTCAGATCTTTTTGTCTAAACTAATAATTAGGTTTAGTTTGGCTTTTGTTCAACGACTACATCAGTCGGCGGACTCTCCTCTGACTCATCGGTTCGACTCACGATATAATAGTTGAGGAAAGAGAGGAATAGGAAGAAAATAACACTCATTATCAGGAAAGCTGTACAGTAACCGAAGGAGAACCAGTAGAAGAACTGATTGCAATGGACATCCCTGTGCGGTTCGCTTTCCCTATTACTGTCGATCATTGGGTTGACAATAGAATAGATAACTATTGTGGCTATGAATGCAATCAATACTAGTGTTAGTGATAGTCAAGACATTCAAGTATTACAATACAAACCGATGACCAGAGAGATGGCTGCGCCCAATAAAGTGCCGATAAGAATGACCTTGGCCAGATTGACGAAACCGTCGGTCGAGTCTTTCATATCGCAACGGTTTGAGCGTATGATTTGCGCAGTTATGCCTTTTGCGAGACTGAATACACCATACAATAGCAGACTTACGGGAATAATGGTGCGAATGGGACAGTCGTCCATAAATACGATTCCTTTGGATATCAAAACTTGTTTTTTAAAGAATTATTTATTTATATATTTGAGTCAAACCTAATATAATGAATACAATTCCCGCGAAATTCTCAAATAGAAAGAACGCAAAGACAACGCCTATAAGTGTCCAGAAATTGAGTATTGAATTGATTTTTAATTTTAAAATAATTTTAAAACAAATTAATATTCAATAGAATTAATGAAAGCATTGATAACATACAGCTCTGAAGCAGAATCTGGATTACTTCACTCCAGCACCGGTACCTATTATGCCTATTCCGTTCCGTCGCCTCTTTGATCCGTTGGAAACACCACTTCTTCTTCTCCTTCTCCAACACTTCCCTCCTGTGGATCACTCGCACCGGTTGTATCACTTCAACTCTTCTTACCTCTTGTTTGGGCACATCACTGGCCACTTGTTTGGGCACACCATCGATAACTTCTTTATTATCTTTCAATTCAGTCATTTTTATTATACAATAAATGAATTGAAATAATGTTTTAGAAAAATATTCAAATATTTTATAACGATTTTAATGAATAATGTGCTGAATGTGTGCTCGGATTTGAAAATAACTTATTTGACTGAAAATTATGTATTAAATGAAGACTTAATCGCAAATTAATTCAATCAAATTGGTCTGAAGTCTGAAAAATCAAAAGCTTTGAAATTCAAGTTCAGTTTCAATACAGCAAAAGGTTTTGAATTATTTATGAAAACAATTAATGAAAACTTCAAAACAAATAAAACGATTGGAAATGAATTCAAAGTTCAGTTCAAATTATTTTGTATTATTGAGTGAATTGTTGAGTGAATGCAAACAATTAACTCATTTATCGCATCAGTTATACAGTTATGTAAATCAAAATAGGATTTCCCTTTCCGTCCCTTTTCTTAATCTGAATTCTGTTCCGAATATTCGCTTCAAATAAATGAATACAAAAGTCATTCAATTTATAAAATAATTTAATTCAGAATTAAAATAATTTCTGCAATAAAACAGAAAAAAAATTATTTTCAGAAAAACTTGAGTTCAGTTTCATTTCAATTAACAATTTTTATTATATTTAATGAACTCTTTACTGAATAATAATATAAAAACATTTTTGATATAAATTCAGATATTTTTTCCTAAACTATAATAATTAGGTTTAGTTTGGCTTTTGTTCAACGACTACATCAGTCGGCGGACTCTCTTCTGACTCATTGGTTCGACTCATAATATAATAGTTGAGGAAAGTGAGGAATAGGAAGAAAATAACGCTCATTATCAGGATAGCTGTGCAGTAAAAGAATGAGAACCAGTAGAAGAAGTTATTGCAATGGACATCCCTGTGCGGTTCGCTTTCCTTACTACTGGCGATCATTGGGTTGACAATAGAATAGATAATTATTGTGGCTATGAATGCAATCAATACTAGTGTTAGTGATAGTCAAGACATTCAAGTATTGCAATACAAACCGATGACCAGAGAGATGGCTTCGCCCAACAAAGTGCTGAAGAGAAGAACCTTGGCCAGATTGACGAAACCGTCGCTCGAGTCTCTCATATCGCAACGGTTTGAGCGTATGATTTGCACAGTTATGCTATTGGCGAGACTGAATAGGCCATACAATAGAAGACTAACGGGAATAATGGTGCGAATGGGACAGTCGTTCATAAATACGATTCCTTTTGAATATCAAACTGTTTTTAAAACAATTATTTAATTAAATATTTGAGTCCAAACCCAATATAGTGAACACAATTCCCACCAAATTCTCGAATATAATTAACGCAAAGACAACGCCTATAAGTGTCCGTCAATTGAGTATTGAATTGATTTTTAATTTAAAAAATATTTTTAAAATAAATTAATATTCAATAGAATTAATGATAGCATTGATAACATACAGCTCTGAAGTAGAATCTGGATCACTTCACTCCAGCACTGGTACCTATTATTCTTATTCCGTTCCGTCGCCTCTTTGATCCGTTGCCAACACCACTTCTTCCTGTGCTTCCCGCACCGCTCCACTCGCACCGGTTGTATCGCTTCTACTTTTCTTACCTCCTGTTTGGGCACATCACTGGCCGCTTGTTTGGGCCCATCACTGGCCACTTGTTTGGGCACAGATTTGATGACATTCTTATTAGCGTTCAATTCAGACATTTTTATCATTCAATAAATGAATTGAAATAATGTTTAAGAAAATAATTCAAATATTTTATAACAATTTCAATGAATAATGTGCTGAATGTGTGAATCGCGTGAATTGTTTTGAAAATAACTACTTATTTGACTGAAAATTATGGCTTAAATGAAGACTTAATCGCAAATCAATTCAAACAAATTGGTCTAAAGTGTGAAAAACTAAAAGCTTTTAATTTCGAGTTCAGTTTCAATACAACAAAAGGTTTGAATTATTTATGAAAACAATTAATGAAAACTTCAAAACAAATAAAACGATTGGAAATGAATTCAAAATTAATTAAAAAGATTTTGAATTATTGAATGAATTGTTGAATGAATGCAAACAATTGACTCATTTATCGCATCAGTTATACAGTTATGTAAATCAAAATAGGATTTCCCTTTCCGTCCCTTTTCTTAATCTGAATTCTGTTCCGAATATTCGCTTCAAATAAATGAATACAAAAGTCATTCAATTTATAAAATAATTTAATTCAGAATTGGAATCATTTATTCAATAAAACAGAAAAAAATTATTTTGAGAAAAACTTGAGTTTAGTTTCATTTCAATTAACAATTTATATTATATGTAATGAACTCTTTACTGAATAACAATGGGCTTACTGTCGGTTCGGGCGTAGATATAAAAGTAGAGAAAACAGAGAAAAAGTACGAAAAAAATGACACTTAAAAGTAAAAACGTGCACAGGCCAAATGAGGCCCAGTAGAAGCACTGATTGCAATGGACATCCCTGTGCGGTTCGCTTCCCCTATTACTGGTGGCCATTGGGTTGAGAATAGAATAGATAACTATTGTGGCTATGAATACAACCAATACTAGTGTTAGTGATAGTCAAGACATTCAAGTATTAGAATACAAACCGGTGACCAGAGAGCTAGCTGTGCCCACTGAAGTGATGATCAGAATGACCTTGGCTAGATTGGCGAAAATGTCGGTCGAGTTATTCATATCGCAACAGTCGGAGCGAATGATTTGCACAGTTATGCCATTCGAGAGACTGAATAGTCCATTGATTAGTATAATTACGGGAAGATTGGTGCGAACGGGACAGTCGTTCATAAATACAATTCCTTTTAATACAAAAACTTGTTTTAAAAAAATTATTTAATTATATATTTGAGTCAAACCTATTATAATGAACTCAATTCCCACAAAGTTCTCTATTATAGAGAGCGCAAAGACTACGCCTATAATTGTCAGTCAATTGAGTATTGAATTGATTTTTAATTTTATAATATTTTTAAAACAAATTAATATTCAATAGAATTAATGAACGCATTGATAACATACTGGTGTCAAGCAGAATCTGGAACACTTCCCACCAGCACTTGTACCTATTATGCTTATTCCGTTCCGTCGACTCTTTGATCCATTGAAACCACCACTCATTCATCTCCTTCTCCTCCACCACTTCCCTTCCCTTCCTGTGGATCACTCGCACCGGTTGTTTCACTTCTACTTTCCTTACCTCTTGTTTGGGCACATCACTGGCCACTTGTTTGGGCGAATCACTGGCCACTTGTTTGGGCACAGCTTCGATGACTTCTTTATTATCGTTCAATTCAGACATTTTTATCATTCAATAAATGAATTTCAATACTGTTTTAGAAAAATATATTTTATAACGATTTCGATTAATAATGTGCTGAATGTGTGAATCGTGTGAATTGTTTTGAAAATAATTACTTATTTGACTGAAAATTATGGCTTAAATGAAGACTTAATCGCAAATCAATTCAATTTTGTCTCAACTCTTATCAGTCGAACCCATGGCAGTAGTGTTACGGTATGCTCATAGTTGCCCTGGTGCAAACATTCAACACTGAAATTGATTGTAAATTGAATTTTACCAAATCTACAGTTCTTTACAAAAAATAGTGACAAATAAAAGCTAAACTTTTATTATATAATTATTGATAAAAATTTTGTTAATCTAAGCAAACAATAACAGAATTATATTAAAAAGAGTTTCAATGAATTGCAGACTAAGACTTCATAAGCAGTCACCAGAGAATCGACATCTTCTGGCCATCAATGTTGTCAATCAAACTCTTCACCAAACAATGGCAGCGATTATGAGAAGAGTTAGGAACCAAATGTGGAAATAATTGTCAGAAATATATATAAAATATTTGAGGAATCGATTCGAGCGAACAAACCTCGAGTCCTGTGCTGTGAGAACGATATCTGGAGTACGAAAGGCGTGGAAAAGGCGAAAACGTTTACATAAAACGTCGTG
>JAQIWA010002482.1:0-13191 GCA_034693305.1 Eueremaeus valkanovi
TGATCAGTGACAAAACTGGTATCGTTTACATCACAAAAATTTGCATTTGATTCGAAAAAATGAGTTTTTCTTACAAAGGACTTGTCTGAGGATTGAAATCATAACTCCAGAGTTAGCATCCGATGATCTCATAAAGATATCTGAATTATTTAATAACATTTTATATAATAATTATTTTTCTAACTATAAACATACTTGCGCAAATCTACATTTTATTCTTGAATTTAAAGCTTAGTTTACAGGAAAAGTATATGAGATATTTCCATTATTTCTTCACTAACATATGCATAAATGAAAGAGGAATCAATATTTGTATAAAATATATATGAAAATAATTTTTTTGTGGCGGGAAAAGTAGATTTAAAAATATAAACATTATTTCAATAGTGTTGCCAGAGGAGACCCAAAAATATTTTTCCGGTAAACTTTGCTTGATGAACACAGTTTTTAAATTCAGTCATAATACTTTTGGGTCTCTTCTGGCAACACTATCAAAATAATGTTTAACTTTTGAAGACTACTTTTCCCGCCACAGGAAAATTGTTTTCATAAAAATTTTATGCAACTGTTGATACTTCTTTCATATATGTATATGATAGTGAAGAAATAATTGAAATATCTCATATACTTTATCTGTAAATCAAGTTTTAAATTGAAGAGCTAAGTGTATGTATTGAATTTTCAAATGTAAATAACTTTTAAACTATTATACTTACAAATTATTTTTTCACATATTTCATATATATACCAGATTGTTTAATCGTGGTTAAAATGATTTTGAAAAATAACAAATTATATCAATCTTCAGACATGTCCTTTTATGAATATTTATTGGGAATCATATCAATGCATATAACTCAGGATAAAAATATCATTTTCATAAAACAGTGTCGTATTTTGTCTACATTACTTGCACATCCTAAGTAAGATGTGAGAGTACACTTTCAAATAAATTGTCCTTTTACTTTAATTTGTCTAGGCCCTTAAAACCCTTCCGGCCCTATTTTCTTTCGCACCTGTATTCACCAACTCATGTGTACACAATTTTGTGCTTAATTCTCACACTATTCTATGGGAAATGTGAATGTGATTCGACTGTTTGATTACCAATGCTTTGAAGAATATCATTAAATATAGTCTATCGGTATGTCATATAAATTACTATAATTTCTGAATAATGTATTACACATTCAGAATAAAAGCCAAAAAAATGAATAACACTTTTATATTGTTATTTCCGACAATTAAAATAAATCGATGACTGAAAACATGATTTTAAAGAATCAAATTGACTGAAGTGTTATTATCTATCGGTTAATGGTTTCATACTTTAGGAAATGGTTTTTAATACAATAGTATTTTTTTGGCTGAAAATTAATTGAATGGGTCTTATGGTTGAAGAATAACATGAAATAAGTCTAATAAAGATTATATAAAAAGTTGAAATGAATATTACGTTAAAACCAATAATACGGTCGATCGATTGGAAAGATAATCTTGGTCCCACCAAATACTGGTAATCATTTTCTACAGTTTATAAAACCAATTCATACCTCAGATGACTTGCCTTTCGTTTTGAACACTTTTACTGCAAATGTATATTAAAATATTGAATTGTTTAGTATTATTGACAGTTTGTGTCATACAAGTGATCGATAGCGCTCCCAATGCTGGCTTGATCTTAATGGACGATGAGCGCGGACCTCTCAGAATGGTTCCATTGGAGCTGTACGACAATTCCCAGCAGAAGCCTAAACAGAAGTTCTATATCGTTCCGTAAGTCTAATCATTTCTAATATATTTTCGATTAATTTAAAAATTATATAAAATTTATTTTGATTTTAATTCAAAAGCTATTCGGCTCTAAAGAGCGCTTCAGAAGAAAGCAATTCTGATTATGATTCTGAAGACGGCTATACAGATGACCATTCAGATGGTCATTCCGATCATCAGCCTTATCAAGGTCATGGGCACCGTAAAGGCAAAGGAAGATGTCCATATGGACATGACCAACCTGGGGGTGGTGGACATGGATATGGCCATGATCACGACATGGATCGAGCACCGGCACACGACCCACACCAACAGGTAGAACCAGAACAGAATCCACGCACTCGTAAGCGCCAGCATTACAGACATAAGCCTCACATCAAAGAACATTCAGACGAATATAAATTAGATTTAATTGAACAGAGAGTCGGCTTTCAGTAACTTATGTCTCACTATTAGCCAATCAATTAAACTTGAATTCATTCTTCATTTTTTTAGACTCATGTGAAATATGAAAAATATTATCATTTCTATGCAATAATAAAATAAAACTGTTCCACCAAAACTAACTTTAGTATTTCAAACTCAAAGTATTTCAGAGAACGTAATCCATATTAACGTAAATTATTTCCAATTTATAACTTATATAACGCACAGAATTAATAATTATTTATATTTTATTATTTAAATAAAATTTTATGAAATCTAATAAAAATCAAAATTATTTATTCCTTTTTATTTTACTTTTAACATAAGAGTTGAGATCAGTGCACAGGACTTGTAGTAGACATTGGCTATCCGCATAGTGTCTTTTACAGGGGTAAGCCTTATAGACTGTACCGTGTGCAGCAAAGGCTTACCCCTGTAAAAGACACTATGCGGATAGCCAATGTCTACTACAAGTCCTGTACACTGGTTGAGATTAAAATAATTTTGTGAATAAATAATTAAAATTTTATACAAAAAATTATTTGATTCAAAACTTATATGAAATCTTCGAAAGAGATAAGAAGTTATCAAAAATAATATAACGACTACTACTCATTTTATGACCTGGTCTGTACATTGTGAATCGGGTACATTATGTGTCTTTCAGTGTAGAGTTGGGGCTCTACTTCAGTGGTGTACAACAGTGTACAACACCACTAATATTCGCTTTATTAATGTTCATTGAAATACATACTGAAAGCTCACACGAATACTAGTAATATGACTGGAAATTGAAGGCAGAGATTGTCAAAGAATTTTATTTAGCTTTGATTTCATTATAACCAGTGAGCAGCAAAACTAGTCAAGTTCCTCTCCCTTGACTTCGTAATTGACTTTAAACCACATAAGATTCTCATAGTATAGCCCACAACACATATCATATACACAACTATAATGTTTGAGGAAAACCACATTTAGTTCATCGCTGATTATAACTACAAAATAGAAATAGTATCGACAAACGAGACTATTTATTACGGGTTTTCTGGAAAAGTTTTCCTGATTCACTTGTCAGTTCTATTCAGCATGAATTACAACTTGACTTTTTACTCCTTATTTGAGTTTTGCCTTGTATATAAAAAACTGTATTTCCGTCCGTTTCACTCGAATTGTCTCAAATTATTGTATTCATTGAAAAAACTTTTGAATCAAAAGATTTCATTCACTTTGCAACTTATTCGCTGCGAATCATAGATATTTCAATTCAATGATAATCAAGGGTTGATTTTGAAAAAGCATATTAAAAAATATCGAAATTCTTCAAATTATAAGAGTTCATATTTTAATTTAGATTATAATTGTTTAAAATCAGTTGAATTTGCTTTTGAACTGAAGATTGTATTCAATATTGGAGTTAAGCTAAGAAACAGAAGAATTCAGAATTAAATAGATTTTAATTACTTCTGATATCAGGGAAAATAAATACAAATAAATTGAATGAAAATAATATTCGACTCATTTTTAATTAAAATGTTTTATACCGTATGTATGCTATGTAGACGTCATTTCCATCGAATTGACCCTGTTCGTATCTACTTATCAACTAACAAGTTAATTAACAAATAATAACCAGAATAAAGTTTAATATTTGAAATTATAAGAATCAGTTTGTATTCAATTATTTTGATTTCATTCTATCAATAGATGACTAACAGAATAAAAAAAATTTCAGCTGTTTTGTAGACCCGGATGAGATTGCAGTAGAAATGAAAATTTCATTCCATTTATTTGACCCACAAATGTCGGTCTACAGATTTAAATAACTATCAATGACCTTAACTCAACTACCCTGGCTATTTTTACCGACCTCTGGTCAACTTTTCCTTTGAAGCCCTACTCATATTTTGTTGTCAGCCGTAGCCAAATGGGAATCCGATTTCTTATTCAGAGAGAATTAATGATAGGCTTTATATTAACTACAGTATATAGCAAAGTGATCGGGTTCAACAAATATAGCATGATGTTAAATGCAGCGTGAGACAGGTGAAAATAGTAAGGATTTATTGATTGAACTGATAGTACAAAATAATGAATATTTACTAATAGAGAGTTTGATTGAAACGAATGCAAAAATCATATCGTTTTTGTGATTTGTTCTCAACTTTTATTCAAAATTTTTCAGCTGAACACATAAATGGAAGATTTTATTCAAGTCCAATTTTAAGCTTGTGGCTAACTGTAAGCCTGGTTTACAGTATTTATATTTATCCGTAATTTGAGTACAAAATCAATTATAAGTTAAAAATATTTGCATTTATTTCTATTCATCGAATCTACAGAAGCATTGAAGGACTGCACACATTATGTATTGCATTAATTTCGTCATATTGTAGGGAATGTATTGGATCACACACTGTGTCATACAGGCCGCGTACATAACGATCCTCATTGGGTTCAGGTCGTGCATCTGCACCGCTCTTTTGCCTGGTCTTCTCCTAGCTGGTCCATAGTCTTCATAATAATCATCTTGCATTTGTGGCCAGTCTTTTTTTGGTTTTGACTGCGGAGGTGGTCGGGGAGTGTCCGGCAATTGGTCTACTTTTGGCGGCTCTTTGTCTGATATACAGCCCCAAAGGCATGGAATCAAATTAAAGCAACGGTTTGTGTTGGTTAAAATGCATCCGATCAAACACTTCCCGGTTTGAATCACATCTAAAACAAACAAACATTTAATCGGGATTTAACTTAAAATTCTTCATTGATTTTAATTATTGCCAAACATTCAATAGTGAATTGATTTTGAAAACTGAACTAATGTTTAATCAAATATTAATAATTATAATAATTATAATAATAATAATAATAATAATAATAATAATAATAATGTGGTAATAATGTTGACATACTTTTGATGCTATTAGCTATGCTACCGATAATGCCTCTACGTATTGGCTTATCTGTCCCTTGGTAGAATTCAAGTCCTCTTTCTTGATCTGGAGAGTGAATTCTGTGACCGTTGCTACTGTACCAGGTTGTACGGTCGACCCGATTATGACCCATGTGGTATTGACTGCTTATCACTTGAATGATACATACATTTAAATAAACAATGGATTGAATACTCTGTGGATTGAGTTCTATTCAAATATAGTTACCATATATTGCAGACAAGAATAAAATAATTGAATAATAGTTTGGAAACATATCTAACCCTAAAATGTCATCTCAACTATTCATATAACTTATGATCAATTTGTGTACCGTATGGTTGGCTTGTATTCAATTATATTATATTACTATAGAAAGGAAACAGTTTTCAAATTATACTAATTATAATCAAAACAAGAGATTAATTTTCCACTTTGTATATCGAGCACACTTTAAATCCCTTTAAGCCTGGGATGAATTTTAATATATTTTTTTAAGCCATTCTTTTCACTCATTTATCCAAAGGTTTATTTTGCAAGAGATTTTGAAGAAAACAAGAATGCTCATTATGAATTTAAGTCCACTTTCAACAGTCTAGACTCTAGAGTGACAAATCGGTATAAAAAAAATTTAAACTAGGAAAAGACTGGAGAAGGTTAGAATAAGGCTTGAGTAGGCTAAGGTAAGGCTGGGGAAGTTTGGAGTAAGACTGGAGTATTCTAGGGAAAGGATGCGGAATGTTGTAGCAAGGCTGGAGTAGGTTAAGGAAATGCTGGAGAATGTTAGGGAAAGACTGAAAAATGTGGGGGTGTTGGTGAATTTATATAGCTCTTCTAAAGAAAGTGGACTTAAAAATACTTAGATATGAGCAGACAATAGCTTGCTCAATTGAATAAAAACATAAATCATATTGTGCAATACAGTATATAAGAATTGATAATTGAAAAAATGTAACCTAGTAATTTTTAATAAGCGCTTTAATGAATTTATGAAATGATTTTAGCAATATTTGAATCAATTTTTATTAAAAACTATAATTAAATATATTTTTATAAAATAGACATTTGTTTTGATTTTATTGCAGTTTATTATTAATAGAAAATTATTATAAAATGGAGTCAAACAAATCAATTGAACCAATTAGTCTGAACTGTTAACCCGAAGAATTGACTCCAAATAGTTGGTAGCAAATGCATGAGTCGACCATACAGTATAGGGCGGCCGCAAACGATTCCCAATCCCTGATCGGACGGTCGACAATGCAGTTGTAATAGCATTTGAAAATTCCGAAAACGGCTTTTAAGCTGATGCCGGACGGGTAGCCCTTTGGTGCCTTGTCGATTTGCTGCGCTATTTCCGAGGGGACATATTGCTCACCAATCGCACAGTCATAAAGACATGGAAACAAATTATTGCATAAATTGAGGCTCAGGTGCTTTACAAAGCATGAAATAACGCATTGGATCAAGTTGATAGTCTGTTTGGCCACTTTGGACACCGTTTCGATCAGTCCACGAGTTTGACTGAATCGAATTAAAATTACATATTATTAATCTTGGTCATTTAAATGAAGTAAAAACTAACTTACACCACATCTTGTGTTCTCCTACTCCTAACCCTGGATTGGGATTCTGAGCCTAAGATTCAAATGAATAGAAAGTAATTTCTTTATTACTAATAATATTTAACTGCACTTACTTTGAATGTATAGAAAGATAAAAATGAAAATCAGGAAAATGTTGTGGACTTTCATTGATTACGAATTTTTTTTGGAAATATTTACTCAAGAATTACATAAAAATATAATTAATTAAAACCTTATGTTTTGCTTAATTATAATTTATCTCTTATTTATTAAATGACATATAAATTAATCAATAAATAATATCTAGATTATCAGCAAACAAATTATCAAGTTAAAACTTATTAAAAATCTGTTCATTTAATGAACTGAACTAGACACAATAAATGAATTGATTAGAAATCTTAGTTGGGATTATTCGTTTTGTAAGGCCGTCGTTTTGGTTATTGAAAGAAAGCCGCCATTACAAATGTCCTCTATCATTCTTACGCATACATTAAACTAATAGCTAATCACTATTAACTGGGACGGACAATGTGTCTCTGGTCAAATTTGGCTCAAATTGAGGACCATTTGAAAATTACATTTTCTTCAATAAAATAAACTTTGAAACAGAAATAGGAACCTACAGCTGTGGACAAAGCAATGTCGGGTCGTTTACAAGAAAATAGCTTTTATAAATATTTCATACAATTATTGATTGTCTTTGTTAGTGCAGTTAAAGCAGTGTTACTAGAGCTGAATACTATAGTTATGAATACCAATTTACCCAATTATATTCAAATGGTCAAACTTACTCAAGATTATCACCCATAGATCTAATGTATACTCGCTGGTAATAACTTTCGTGCTTGTTTTTAATATATAAATATAGCAATCAATTATGAAATATTGAAACTCTTTATTTTTGTCCACAAAATCCATACAAATAGTAAAAAGGGGTAAAGTTCCGGACCCTGGATATGACAGTCCAATATGACTAACCAATCAGAATTGGTTTTGACTCCAATATTGTTTTAAGAGTTATATTAATACGAGATGTTCTGCAAATGCATACAAAATATTTGCAAAATCTCTAAAATGCAATTAATTAATGCATTTATTATTTAAAATTCAAAATCGTTCAGTAGTTATGTTTATTATGTAAAAATATTTTGACCAAATCGTCAAGGTTGACCAAGCCTAATGTATATTTTCATACTAAACTGATCAAGCTCTAACAATAAAGATGGAAATCAATGCTAAAGTTAATTAATCTGAGAAGTAATCTTGATAACTTACGCTGGATTGACAATAATTAGTTTTATTAATACTTCGATAAATCAATAAATCCATACAATTATTGCTGACATTATTGTTGATGTATTGTTGTTAACGAAGAGTTCAATTATAGGAAAGTTAGTTTCTATTCTCAACTTTTGGCTATCCATTAATTAATCGATCAAAGAGTGAGAATTAATTATCTGCCTATCGATAGAGTAAATATTGATCAGCTCTTTGCGGACCAAATATAATACGATTCGCTTGAATTGGTGGCAAAACTTTTTTATGCAGACAAACAAATCGATTGATTCAATGAATTTCATTAAAGAATATTGAAATCAAAAGTAAAGAATGTTTTTTATAAATAAATAATTTTTAATCAAATATACAATAATTTATATAAATATTTATTTGAATAGAAAATAACTATAAAATTGATTAACAGTTTTGTCTATAAAACTATTGATTTGTGTATTGTTTGTCAGACACGGACTGAGAAGGACTGTTAGGACTATTAGTATTTGCAGCAGTTGTGTAGACAATGTTGTATTGAATCGATGACAATGAAGATAATGAGCTGAGAGAGCAAACAGTGTCTTCATTGCCTTCGAGCGCATATATGCAAACACTATCGCATTGTTCGCACTGTTCGTCGATTCTCAGATCAATTCTCTCGATGTGCTCGCGTATAATGTCTGCCAATTCTTCGGCTCCGATATGTTGTTCCGCTGTTTATTCAAATGAAAACAACATTTTTCAGACACCAATAAAGCGAAGAATATAGTGAAGAGAAAAGTCATTAATTATTTAGGACTCACTCAACGAAGTCTTATCGAAGTCCTGATCATTATTGGACTCATAGTTAATGACAACAGAATTCGGATCCAAACGAACTCTTTTTCGTTTTATATCTTTCTTATCAATACTTTTATCATTCATATCGACATTATTTTCGATTTCGTTTTCATTTGGCTCTAAATCTGTTTTGATTTTTCTTTTATACCGAATATAAATCAAAATCAATGCTATAATAACTGTACGGAAAATATTGATAGAAATAAATATTTAATAATTTTATTATTCATTAAATATATTGGAATTGTTTGACTCAAACTCAGCATAGCTTACGGGGAATATTGAGAATACAGACAATAAGCGTCGAAATAGCTATTGTATTGAAATTAATGGTAAAATTTTGAGCACTTGTACTGCAATCAGTGTTGTTGTCAGAACAGGAACAGAGATTGGCTGCGGATGAGGTACGACAGGGTCTCTCATCTTTCATACAGTTCCCAGAAATACACTCATCAATTGGCTCACAATTCTTGCCGTCAAATGTTTTGGCGAAACCAATCGGACATCTATTGGATAATTAAAATCAAAGAATATTCTAATTCTTAACTAAAATAAAGACTTTGTTTATAAGAAATATTGAATCAAAAATACGAAGTCATTCATAGATCAAAAGAATCGGATATTTATTTGATTAGCAATGAATTAATGAATGAATGAATGAAAGAGAGGAAACGTTTGCATACCTGCACTCATACATCATCCAAATGTCGTGACAAATGAATGGTTTTTCACAAGTAATATGAAGACATGGATTATTGGAAGGACATCCATCAACTACTTCTTGTGATTCCACAACTAATGCATTTTCTGTTGAGTTCTCCAGAGGTAAGTGTCGGCCGTCTATACGAATATCATTCAAACAGCCTTTAGAGACAGGAATGAGAAATGTCTTTCATTAATGAGAACTTACAGTAATTAAATGCTAAGAGTTTTCAAGATATGGTTGAATGAGATTAAGAAATGGAAATTATATGCAAACAGTGATCTCAAGAGAAGAATAGAGAAGAATATGTGACTTCTCTTACATTCCAAGCATTAAAGAGACTGAATGTCGAGAATGAAAAACAATAGAAATTAAAAATAAAAGTTTAGTCAGAAGTTAATTAAATATAAATCATATAAAAACAAACCATTAATTGATATTTTAATTCAAACAATAATTTAATTTCTAATTAACTAAAAAATTACTGAATATTTGGATTTAGAAATAAAATATTTAAAAGTTTTGAATGCATTCAATGGTTGAATCAATTGATAAATAGTTATTATTTATTATCGATAAATGACACAAACCTTCATCAAAATCATTGCCGACAACACCGGCACCGATACCAATATAACTAACATCTCCTCCGACGACAACATTCTTGCGTTCAATCCGGATCAGCTGATGAAGTCCTAAATAGTCATCAATTCTGGCGTACTTCCCAACCCCTCCGCCGTCTATAGTCATAGAGGCAGTCGAACCAAACCTCTTGACTCTAACCAAATGCCATTCCCCGTCGTTTACAAAAAAATATTTCAACTGAAGAATCTGTTCGGTGGAAGATCTCAAGTGATTCAGATTGAACCTGAACTGAAGTCTTGCCTCTCGTATTTCGAGAATACAATACTCGCGCTTGTCTTTAGTCGAAAGCCTCAGAATGTCTCCATAAGACTCACGCGATCGGAACAAGAGCTGAATGTCTGTCGAGTAAGGGTTCAGATCGAACAGAAGCCAATACCTGATGAAACTGTGCTGTTCAAACATTTTCGACATGGTCATCTTCTCGCACCGAGACCCGTGCCAGCCCGGATTGCACACGCATTTGGCTTTGTTGTAAGTGCCCAAACATTGACCGTTTCGGCACATATTTGAGAAGTAATGACACATCGATTCGACTGAAATGTAAATTCAAATTAACTCTTAATTAGTTATATATACTCTACTGTGCACTCTAATGGAACGGCTGATAATATAACATAAAAGTGAACCTGGTGAACAGCCTAATAAAGAATTGGCCGAATTGAAAACCGATCCGAAATCGTAAAGGTATTGGTTGTGCACAAGATTTCTGACACAACCCGTGAAACCAATTCGCGAGTGTTTATGAGTCCAATTGTAATACTTGTCGATTGGCTGATGAGATACACCCCCGACCTGTAGGGGGGCGTTCACATTGAGACGTTCATTAAAGAACTGATAAGCGGAGACATTCTCACATCTGGTTCTGTCCATCTTTAAGGGCTCGGAATCATATATCACAGCATCGATACAGTGATCAATCATTAGACGCACTGTTAGTCTACTAAAAAATATCTCAATTGTATGCCATTCCCCGTCGTTTAGTGGTTTCGGACAATTCACTAATAATTCTTGAGTACCAGAACCAAAATCACATAAAAGTCGTGGAATTCCTCAAAAAGTCAAAAGTTATTTAAAATCAGTGAAATGTACGGAAAAGGGTATATATTTAAGACCTGGATATTATCTGATTCATAATATCTGACTATTAATTAATAATAAACTACTAAAACACGATTTTATGCACTTCTCTAACACTCAAGGCTTAAGGATTAGGATTAGGATTAACTGATTATAAATGATTCAGATTTTTATACAATTATTACTTATATTATAATTAATTGTTTGAAAATCCTAACCATTTATGAGTTCGAGTGACACAAAATCAGTGACAACTTCTTGTGCCCCAAACGAAGGCCTATTCATTGGTCCATAATATAGGATAAGTCCGTTCGGAATCTGTGTAATGATATCTACGCTTATATGTGATTCAGTGCATTGCGGTAGTGGTTCCAACCAAACCCATCCCTGGCCATTGAACGAACGTGTCGTTACTTCACAATGAGGTCCGTCTATACCTTCCGGACATTTGCAGATAAAGTTTTGATCACTTGTTGTAATACAAGTCCCGCCATTCAAACAGTTCATATGAGCACAAGATTTAATTGTTTGCGACAATATTTGACTGTATTTACACAAACAGTTGGCTTTGGTTATGAGGTTTAGGCCAACGAATGAACTATAATTTGCGTCAATAAACAGATTCGGATTCGTTTCGTTCAAATATAGCTGAGTTTCACAACTGTTTGATTCGCATTCATCGCTGTCCTCATCCATGCATTCATTGATACCGATTTGAATTATGTCGAACTGAAACCCAAATATAGGCATCATTTGAGATAAATATTGTATAAAAGCATTGAAAATAATCAGATCTAATATCAGAGGTAGAAAATTGATGGTTCAGTGGATCCCTATTCGGATCAGTCCTATTCATTGGTTTATGATTTTCACAAAAATTGCTTTTAGGGAAGAAAATCATCGGAATGTGGAGTATAAGAGCATAGGATCTCTGCAGTAAATAGAAATGACCCCAACAAATAGGATCAGGACAAAATAAATGTTAATCATTACTGTATTAGAAAATGAGTTTTACTCAATTACTCTTATGTCGATCTAAAGTACCGGCTCTTTATACCGGTTCAAATGGATCACTTCTGAAGTGTAAACAACAGAATCAGTAACTTATTTGGCGTACAGTTATCTCAAACAGAAACCAATTTTATTTTCCAGTCATTAGAGTCTAAATGAATAGATATTATTGTATAATATAAACCAATAAAAACAATTGAAGGAACTGTTAGAACACATTAAACTTAATCGAGAGCTTGTGATCCAAAGCATTGATTGCTAAGAAATATTAGTTGAAAGTCAAGGGTTAACTCAAATGATAATAAAACTGAAGACTATAATCATGAGATTCGTCGATAAAATTGATGGCAAAACGAAAACTTCATTCGAAAGGATCTGAACTAAGAGTAAGAGTTCATTGAATGGAAATACCTTTAATTCGTTCTCTAATACGGCTCTGTTCTGCTCAATGACAGCGTTCAGGAAGAATGACGACAATACCGATTGCTGTCGTTCCGCATAATATCTGACGTCAACCACAGGAGGACTGTCTTGTTTCTGGATGACACTGAATATTTCCAGTTTATCACAACGTATTAACCGCTTGAAAGACTCCCTCACCCTTTCGTACAGACTTTTAATCTGTTGTCTTGTTTTCCAATTCCACACAGAAATGAACTGAAGGCCTGTTATTCCGGATATTCTTATGGAACCAGAATTGAAAACACTTTCGAAATCCAATTCATTCACTTCTATCCTAACACTGGACTCAACTTCTTCTTTATGTTTGCGATCAAAAACAGTGAACTTCAGTTCATATTCACCTTTAGTCATATTTTTCATACTAATTAGTCCTGTCTTTGAGTCTAATCGGAAGTTCGGATCCGACTTCTCGTTGAACCAGAAGAACATCTTGTCGTTCAGATCCCAGTCGTCTTCGTCGTCGACA
>JAQIWA010002483.1:0-13190 GCA_034693305.1 Eueremaeus valkanovi
TTGGCCCGATTTCAACTATACACGGCTAGATATGTAACAGCGCGGCTGACCCAGCCTACTGATGCTTCGCCACTGGTCAGTAGGCTGGATATTTAAGTCGGGGTCACACCGTACTTTTGGATTTTGATGTTTTGGTCAACGGGAGGGTATAGAAGGTTCAAAAGTAGAATAGGAATGTCTAATGAAGTTGCCCCCTAAAACGCTTCCTAAGGGGTGAAAACGCCCCCTGAATGCAAAAGTGAAATGGAGGAATATCTTTTGAACCCGTTGTCTTACAGAATCGATATATAGCTCATTCGATGCTCCAATTATTCCTCTTTAAGACACTGAACATGAATATTTTGTAACTATTTTAAAAACACCAAAATAATCCGAAAAACAAAAGACGGAAAATCGAAAAAAAGTTGGCTAAGGTAATTTTTTTCGCCACAGACCTCTTATAGTCGCACATGCATATATTTTCTGAAAGAGCTTTTAAAACTAGGTATAGAAAGTGTGAATGAATTTATGATTGAAACAATCGCTGTCGGTCATTTTGAAGGTCAAAGATTTTTTTGACATATGTGAAATATATAATTCCCGATTCCTTTGATCGATTTCAACATTCAATAGCTCAAACTGCGAGGCTAGAAATGTATCAGGGAGGATGACCCAGCTTACTGATACGTCGCCCCTGGTAATAGTAATAGTAATTGGGTTTATTGAAGGAGAGAGAGAGAGTGAAGAATCGGATGATCTGATCACTACAGTAGTGATCAATACAGTAACTGTATATTCCCTTTAGAATCCATGGCTTTGAGGCATAGGATTGAAAAGGCTATCATCGCATACATAATGCAAATTATATTTATAGAGTTAGTCCTGATTTCAAATTTTAGCAAAATATATGTTTATCCTAAGGAGTTCAAGAAGAAGCACCGGTACTTTTTAGACAACTTTGATTAAATTAACTTTAACCCAGGGGCCTTTCGTAGATTAAGAAAAGGTCAGCTCTGAATGCTATCTCTACTGTGGGTTGAAATTAAAAAAACAAATAAAAGCAAACATTCGATGGCATAATAAATGCTCAGATTTTATGATTGAATTTTTCAAATATAAATAAACGGAAACAATTCAGAATAATAGGAGATTCGAAACTACTAAATAAATTCATCCGAGTATTTGTTCAAAAGAAAGGGAAACATAATTAAGACAAACATTACTAAACATAGAATCCTATTCTGCGATAAAATAATAGTTTTTGCTATATTTGGATAAATATTAAACAAAACTTTAAGTGATATTCAGAATTATCAATAATTTTCATTATAGCTAATTAATACCAACCACATTCTGTGCGACACAATTAAGTGTTTGATATGAATTGTAAAAAATACTTTTGAAAATAGATTCAGTGATAACTTCTTTCAATTATTTTTTATATAATCTTAAGTTTTTTTTAGCAAACATAGAGTTAAGAGTCTTAAGACATCTAATGAATAGGTTTTGAAGTACCTGTGAATTGGGCTTCAAGTGAACTGTTTGAACAAAAGCAGATTCCACTACAAAGAGGCAAATGTTTAATATAACGCAGCGATAAAACTACAGTAGAGTAGAGTAGAGTAGAGTATGAACTCTGACATTTCAGTGCAGAATAAGTTATAATACAAAAAATGATTGAACTGATAATATTGACCCAAAAATTCATATAAGATTATATAAGATTAACCAGAATTTAATCCAGAGATTAACGAAACAACGAAACAAATTGTGTTAATTAATTAGATTTTAATTAATAATATCAGTAGAAATGCATTCAAAACTTATTGAAGACATTGTGTAACATAAATATGACAGAGGTATGAAAGATGATTTTGAAGAGCTTTTGGATAAGACTACAGTATTTTGATGACTGAATCCGCGAATCGACAAATATATTGGTGAGACTTGAAAAGCGATATAAGTTTAACAATACTTGAGTGTAAGAGTGGGGCAAATACTGTGCTGAGAGCTCACCTAAATTACTATAGGCTTTAGTTTTCAATTAACTACAGAAGTGAAGCACTTAATCGACTCAATCGTCTGAAAACATGCGTTCGAGCGACGACTCCACTCAACTCAACTCAATTCTGCAGAACTGATCGGTTTTCTACTTTTATTGACTTTTGCACATTTAATCAGAACCCGTATTCACCTCTGTATTGAGGTATTGCTAATTACTGTTCTGTTTGATTAGTCTAAAACCAAAAATAGTGGAAACCATCGATCAATTAATTATAATAAATCCAATCAAAAGTATATCTCAAATGCATTTCTTTTTTCTCTTATTTATTATCTACTGTTCTGGTCGTCATTTTTAAGACTAAAAGCTTTCAAATTGAAATCACAATAAATCTTATAAAAGTTTTGATTAAATTCAAGTTATTGTGAAGTATTCACTGAAGACGATAAAAGTTTGCATTCGGTTACTAACAATGGTTCACTTCGCTCGGCTGTTCTGGGTACAAGTTCAACGACAAAGAGTTAGGACGAGAGGAAAATCCTATGTCTATCGAAAGCGCACTAACGCTCCAATGAGTGACTGTACGACTTTTATACATGTACTTGGTACTTTAGTCATATTTCAGTAACATTTTGTTCAATTGAGTCATCCCTGCAGTCACTTATTGAAGCCTCATGTGATGGACATAGGATTTTCCTCTGGGTATTAATATATCATAGAAATGGAAAGGGATGTAGAGACAAATATTCATCTAGGATAAAATAAAACAAGCACGAACGTTATTAGTAATTATTACCAGCGAGTATACATTGAATCTATTAGTGATAATCTTGAAAATATAGCCATTAGAAGATAATTGGATCAATTGGTATTCATAACTATAGTGTTTAGACTAGTGTGAAAAACTTCAAATTTTTGAAAATTTTGCAACAAATGGTGCACATCAGACAGACACCTTCTCAAGAACATGAGCGAGTATACTTTCTAAAAAGTCAGGACAACTATGATGTACAGACAAACAGTACAATACTAATGGACTTGATTTGGACTAATTTGAAGTTTAAAACATTTAATATTTTGATACAAAAGAGTTGTAATTAATGGCTAAAAGTTTTTTGAATTCAATGCAACGAAAGGTTTAATCCAATTATCGTTAATTAAATGGAGAAAATGTTAAAACAGGAAAAGTAGAAAACATTAACATTTTTATTAATAAATTTGAAAACTTGAGACTCGACTACTTGTCAGCCAAGAGTAAACATACAAACAGTTTAATGTAAACGAAGTTAAGTAAAAATGAGCGCATCCTTCGTCCGGTGCAGTTAACAGAGCACCCAAAGTATTTTAAGATTGAAAGCAAGTTTTGAAAGAAAGTTATTCTTAATTATATAAATATTGCTTTGATTTGACTCAGAATTCCTGATATTTTAAGTGGAATTCAGATTATTTTGAATAAAGAATTTCCAAATAAATATATAAAGTCTTAAAGCATTCGATCGATAATTAAAGTTATTATAAGAATAGCTTAACATATGGTTTGAAATATGAGAACACGACTGACCTGGGACTGGGACTGCGGCGCAGTAACGGTAACAGAGAAGGCGATGCCCGTTCGCTCGGAGGCGTATGGCCGTGGTGTTGCATAGCTAACTGAGCCGACTGTTTGTGCACTTCGGCATCACTCGCAGGAATGTATGTGAAACTGAAATATCAGACGCAAGACATAAGAGATGAGTCAAGTGAGTGGAAAGGGAGCGAACAATCAGAACAATAAGACAGATGTGAACAATGCGTACGTAATTTCATTGCCTATGAGCTGAGCCCTCCTGAGTATAGCCCGAGCCTTAGAGTTAGTAATATTACGCAGACTTTCGTTATTGATCGACAAGAGGTGGTCTCCTCTGGAAATCCTTTGGTCGCGAAAGACAGCGCCGTTTTTGGAACAATTCTTAACTATCATTCCGTTAACGCCTCTGTCGGCCAACTCGAGGGTCAGACCTGACAAACAATGCAAACATTTGCGCAATTATTAATCAATTGAGTCAATAGAGGCAAACAAACAACAAATAAATGCCGTACCTAAGGGGTCGGTTCCTTTTTTTATTTTAATAGTCCTCTCGAGCGCTGTCGGCAATGGAATGGCTATTGCGTTCTGGTATGAAGGACTGGGAGATCGCGAAGAACTGTAATCGAGAGGAGTAGAGCTGCGCGAATGCGACTCACTATACACGAGATTACTAGCACTTGGAGTCGGAGACGAACTTTGGGGCAAATTGTGGCGATCTGTGGCTACAGTGCTTGTCATTAAGTGGTCGGCTAAGGACCCGGCACTCGAAGATATCTGGGATTCGACTGAATTAACTGAATTAATCGACTCCTGACGAGAGACTTGAGTTTTCAAACACTACGGGCAGTGAAGATAACAATAGCATCAGAACAGTGACAGAGTATGAGCCGAATACTCGACTGATCGACAACTGGTCTATCAGTGCACACAATACTACCTTTGATTGGTTGTCGCCACCAAACGACTGGATTGGAATCGATTGAAGTGATTGTTCGCTTGAATTAATGGACTTATTGTCTAAAATATCAATTTTGTCGCTCTTTAGTGAATGATCTGTCGCATTGACCGAACTCTTCAACTCCTCGATTGAAATTCGCTGTAAAAATGTTTGATTCAATTGAATTCATTGTTTTATTGTTTAAATAATAGAAAACTTATATAAGTTTTAAACTAAAAATCTATTTATTTGAAACGTTTCGAAGCAAAGGCAAGCCATAGATATAGATAGCTATAGATAGCCATAGATAGCTATAGATAGCCATAGATAGCCATAGATAAAGAAATATAACACTAATTAATCAATTAATTAATTACTACTCAAGAGTTGATTCGCACAAAACTTGAGTTACAAAACAGAGATAACTATCAGATCAACAAATCTATGAGATATTTCACAATCAATCCAAGCTATAAATGAATTGCTTAGTTGCGGATTAACAATAGATTGTCGTAGATTACCAATCATTTAATGTAAATTAAGTCATATTTGTATTGATTTTACAATTATTTTGTTTTTGAGAAAATCGTTAAAAAAAAGTTCAAAATATTTGTGAAAAATCTTTGTTTTTATTACAATTACATTCAGTATTGCTTTTTGATCGAAAAGTTTGTTCTAAATTACAAATTCATTTGAAATAAATTCTCATTTAATCTAATGATGAATAATAAGTGATTTTATAACATATAAAGCGATTAATTAATGAAAATGTTTCCAATGTTTGCATAATTTAATGCATTAATCAATTGAAGAAATTATTGTATTTTTAATATATTTGTAACTAATTATACAATTATGCCATTTATATGATAGAGTTCTGCATATATTATGTGATACCTGTGCCCATACACTAACAAAATATAGTAGAGTTCAGAAGCTTTCGGACTTATATAAAGAGAGAAGAGTCGAAGAAGTGGACGCCTGTAATGCTTGTAAGCCCTGGAGGCCCCGTTCCCTATACAATGAACTTGCCTGAGCGGGAGTGACAAAAGACGTGTCACTCACCTGACTATTGACCGGAGATTGAATGGTGGCGTTGCTTTCGGGCAGAGGCAGAGGCTTGGCCACCCCGATCACCACTTTCCCTTTGGGCGCACATTTGAGAGTACCCACCGCCAGATCCAGTGATGCGTTATCCAGCACAGTCTCGTTTACAAATAACAGTCGATCCCCAGGAATGAGTCGTCCGTCTTGTTGTGCTACCCCTCCCGGCACTAGACTTCGGATGACTATTACTGTTTCCGTCGGATTCATCGGATCCTGAGATCAAATGAGACAAACATTTAATCAAATTATATAAACCAAACCATAATTATGACTGCAAGAGCCGAGTGCTCACTCACCTGATAGTCCAAAATACTGAACCCTAACCCTCGGTCGCCTTTGGTCAGTTCGATAATCTGTGGTTCACTGCTCCACATGGCCAGACCGGTCAGTGGTTCCAAAGAACGAGATTTAATTTTAGATAAGTCAGAGGTCAACGAAGTGCTCGGAAGAGAACTGATTGCGAGAGAGCCGTCGGATTTGGCTTTGACTAGTCGTTCAATGGAGGGAACAATAGATGTCAGACTTCCGTTCATTGAATACAAATCCAATTCCGTTCGAGCGGTTGAGCTGTGAATATCACTAGTAATGGCATCGAAGTTGACTATATTATCACCACTTGCGTCGGTATCGAGAGGTCGGGCGCAAACCATTTGCACTTCCATTGATAAGTCTTTAAGCAATGGCACGACATCTGCGTGACTCAGACCATGTAGTTGTGTTCCGTTCACCTATTGTTGGTTAGGATTCAAACAATCGTTAGTTTAATTTCATTGGCGTTGTATTGCACTCAACCCGATTACCTCCAGGAGCTCGTCTCCACTCCTTAAAATTCCATTAACCCCGACGGGACCGTCGGCCAGAATCGAACGAATGTAATGATGGGGCCGAACTTCAGTGCCATTTTCTACGTCTACCGTTCCCTCTAAGCTGATGCCTAAACCGCCCCCTTCTCTGAATTTCACAATATTTGCGATCTATTCGGCGATTAAGGGATAAGTAATTAGCGTTAGACTCGATTTGGATGAGATGTAGACATAAAACATACGACAATCTCATAGTTCTCTCCAATAGTTTTTTGCCATTTTTTGATGAGCTCTGCATTGGCTTCACTTCGAGTCTCACTATCGCTGATTGCACTAAAGGTTTGGCTTTGATTCGCGTCATTCGCTTGTATTGATTGATCGTATATTTGAATGACAGTCGCGCCGGGAGTTGATTGTTGATAATAGGGCACTGGAAGATCAGGATTGGCAATGGCCTGCTGGAGCTGCTCATACTTAGAGCCTCTCAAATATCGCGCTAAACGTAATTTAACTATTTTGCCGGTATTTCTCAACACCTCTACGGCCTGATGGTTAGTATAGCCGTACAGAGACCGCCCGTCCACCTGACCAATCAGTGTTACACAGTTTAAATAAAATATAAACTCTATTGGTTTGTGAGGCAATACAAACCTCAATGATTTGGTCGTTAACGGAAATCTGTTTGGAGAGGTCGGCCACACTTCCCGGTGCGATGCTCTTTATGAATATTCCCGATATTTCCTCTGAGTATTCAAATAAGGGTTTATTTGCTTTAATTTAATATAATAAGAGTTTGTATGATAAGAGTTACTTATTTAAGGAATTAATAGAAAGGAAGAGAAAAAGCAAATAATTTGAAAGCTTTTAAATGATTAAAGAGTTTAACAAATACTTGAAAAGGCTTTGCATTCAAATGAGATATTTTAAACTGAAAATCGATTTTTGTGACCGAAATTCTGTTTTTAGATTTTCAAACACTTTCTATGAGGCCAGTGATGTGCAGAGAATGTGTTGAAACGAAATAAGCCGGCATGAAAATGTAGAGCACATAAAATGCTTGCTTCTAATGCAACATCACTGCACCAATAGTAGTGAATAAATAATATTTCGATTCAATTAATTAAAATATATTTTGTCCTTAAATTCGTATAAAATAAAAATAAATTATTAATTGAAATGAATGTTCATTTTTGTGTCCATTCAATCAAATATTAATATTCTTATAATTTTAATAAATAATTCACTTAAATATAGGAAAAAGTAGACCAAAAATATTAAAATAAATAATAAATTTCAGAAATTATGCCATTTTTGTGGTCATAAACGACAGGAATTGTAATAAATTATAGGAAAGTAAGGGAATCTCGAAGTATGCAAAGGTTTCAAACTGATTCGTCTTAACTAATATGACCAGTATTATGTAAATCATCCATGTGGACCAGGCTATACCAAATGTGCCCATTGATACAATTAAGACTTTGTGAGCCGGCACAATCCAGTCAAAACATGACACTATACTCCCCCTATGTTAGACCTCTATTCCCCGCCTCTGATGTAAATATATAACAAATTCAATTCAAACGTTAAGATAAGTTCAAAGAGAGCTTAAATATAAAATAGAATACATTGAGTGAGGAATGGGATGAAAAGTGAAATACTTGTGGATTCAGATTCTGTGTTAAACTGTAGTTCTCTCTGAAAAAGCATTCATTGAGTGTTTGCAGTCAAAACATACCCTTTTCACAGACATATCCGGCTATAGTGATGCCTAACCCCTGCTGGTCCTTAACTAATTCGACTTCGAATGTCTCCATTTCTGGTAACTGTTCCACAACAGTATTGGTCGTATTGGGATCTATGGTATTGTTGGCATTGATTTCGAGCTGAACTGTTTGGTTCACATTCGCCACAACCGAATGATTGCCAACATTTACTGTCACTTCTGATGTCGGTGTCGGCGCTTGAAGTTCAGACGGAGGGCTCTTCAGATAAAACAAATAAATTCATTGTAAATAATTAATTGATAAGAGGGAGGACTGTGCAAGAAGTTATACACAAATGTATGGCACCAAAGTGTCATTATAGGAGACATTGTTTGTCACATAAACTCAGACTCAGAGCTAACTTTCCGATAGTATCTCAACACTACTTACTGTACAGTATATCGCAGACTCATTGCACGGATTTTGAATTAGATTTAATTAGTATATGAAGTAAAACAGTGAGAGTTGTGTCATATCTCAGGAGATTAATCGGAGATATGTTAATAAAGCGTTTGCTTTAATCAAATAATTAGAGAAAAAGCAGACCTTTTAGGAGGCGATGAATTCAACGCATAAGCATTTGTAAGGATATTATAAAAATAGAAATACAATAAAAATAAAAATAAAAAAGTTAACGGAAAATGAATTTTTATGCTTTCGGCACAATATGTATTGAATTTTCTTAAATGAATTATATGGCACACAATATGGCATTGCTTTGACAATGAATGTCACATTACATAAACAATAGAACATCCACCACCTTTTGGATTGGCCAGGGATTGCTGGGCCTATAAATTAGACACCTTTTCTACCAAAAATGTGGATGAAGGCAAAGCTACACTTCATGTGCTGAGAATTTATGGCACACTTACGTAAACACAATTAGAAATTATTTATTCTCATTAGAGATAAAGAGAAAGTATTGATATTTAAATCGTTATTAAAAAATAATAGAATAATACGAACCGATCTCTAGTCTAGAATGAGTTGAAAAATATATATTTATATATATTCGGATATGTATTCAACTAATGAAAAACCATTTTATATAAAATAAATAATAGGAAACGAATATGACTTTAGGTATCATAACATTAGTGGACTCTGTTTTGATTTAGTCTTGAATTCAATTATTTTTAAATAACTTCCAGATATTATGACTTTCTTCACAAACATTTGTAAAATCAATATAAATAATAAAACTTAAAAAGTATTAAGAATTCATATGAATCAACATAACTATAAGGCGTTATAACATATATATGAAACAAATATTGAATTAATCCGATAGTCAGAGAAGAACATCAATAAGTATTTGTCGAATAAAACGTGACTCCAAGTGATGACAATTTTTAAATGTCTAACGTGTATGAGATGTTTGAAAAGGATCGGCAAATTGCAAATGCTTGGCAGGAATCGAGTGCAAACACACGCAAACGCACACATACTCTGCACAGTTACTGCACTGTATAATACTGCTACAGCTACTGTAGCTGTGCTGCACCAGGCTCACATCAAGAAAGACCAGGAATGGCACTAACAAACTAATCATAGCCCAAAACCGAAACTTGTCTGTCCATTAGATCTGGTCAGAACACAAATTGACACCTTGACACATTCAGGCACAGCTTATTAGAATCAATTGGACACTGGATCAAATTTGATTGATTGGAATTCTCTTTTAACAAAATGACGGAAAACTTTAAAATATAAAATGTAGTCAATTATTGACAATTAAATATTGAATTATAGGAAAAATATAACTCATATCAATACTGTAGTATTGGTTCTGGTCATATTTTTAGTTTTGCAGGATTATTTCAGTTATGCCACATAAGAACCTGATGCTCCACCTGGCTAACTACAGAATTTATGAATAATTAACTAATACTATAGTATAGTATACTTCACGGAAACGATTTAAAATATATTAGAAGTCAAATAAATAATTTATCTAATATTGCATAAACTTTACGTAATTATTAAAATATAGGAACAATGAGCCCAGACACAATTGGACCCAGACACAATTTCTAATAAAAAACAATCTCTTAGAAAGTTGAAACTAATTCAAGGGTAAGTTTCAATGCAAATGAATATCTGTGCCTAAAACTGCATGGAAGGGCTGCGGAAGCATTTGGAGAATGTGTTTAGACATTTACAACACTAATGACAACCAAAATATTGTCGACAACACTATTGTCTTGTCTTCTCAAGAGATTAGATTCGAGTAGTGCTCCAAATGCTGACAATTCATAGCAATACTATTGATATTGTTTTAATTAATTATCAGAGAATATGTGTATAATGTTTATACAAAACTCTATATTTAGTGTTTGCGCCCAAAGATTATGGCTGAGCCCTACAGAGCCCCACAGATCTGTACAGATGCTCACAGAGCCGTACATCCATACAGACAGAGACACTCTATAATACTTTGAGCTGCAAATAGTCTGCAAAGTCTGCTAACAATAACAGTTAAATATCGATCTTATGTTCAAAACATATAGCGGTTATTGCATTCGTATCTTATTTTAATTTCGCATTCAATTAATTTAATTAAACTATTAGTGGTTTTAAGTAATAATTAGAAACAATGTTATATTCGACACAATTTCATATTCATTTCGGTTTATTTGAACTTAACTTAAAGTGAGAAATGATGTGCAAAACAGGAGAGAATATTATAAGAGAATTAAAATATAATTAATGTTAACATAGATTTTGCAGCAATCGATTCAAACAGACGACTCATAAACTCATTTATAAACAAATAGTTATCGATTCGAAAGATTTAGAACTTTTATAGTATTAATAGTAGTGTTCATCGATTTCTAAACAAATAAACCAAAAACCATAACATATTATAAACAATTATATCATCGAAATCACAACTTGTTCAAATGAAGCATATATTAATACTAAGTTACATAGTACAGTAGACAGGGTGAGTTGTGTGCTTGCATTGCAGCTCATCTGAATCTATTCCGCATTTGGAGAAGAACTTAATTATTTCTGTTTTCATGTTTTGCCTCTAATTAATAGATCTTTTATTTTAGAAATTAAAGGCCAATGAGTTCGCACTTATATAATGAGTCGGATTTAGATGGATGAGAGAAAAGGGTAACCATTTATCTAAATTAGACCTGTATTCAAAGCAAATCTAATAATATGATAGATTAATGATATTCTTCGCATGCAATCGATCGATGAAAGCCATGGATTCGTGCAAAACAAAAAAGAAGAACTAAAATAAGAGGAAAGGCATCAAATGGAAGAGCAATGTATCGGATAACAAATGTATCCTGTCTACAATATATTCTATTCATACAAATGTTTAAACTCTAAATGTTAAGAATAGCACCACCCTGGTCGCATCAATTTGCAAATTATCATTAAAACTATTAAATAATTTCAAAGTTATGTCAATTATTGATATTATTTATAAATATAAAAATTATGGTATAATAAACTGTCAATTAAAGTCGTGCTCGTAGAAAAAGAGCCTAGGCTTGTCAGTAGTTGAGTTGTCCAGACTTAAGTACGATATAATCATTGCTATGATCGTCAAGAGTTGTAGTTATTTTCATTCACTCTTATAATCAAAACCAGTGTTAGAGTGACTCAAACAGCGAAACAATTTAAACTTTCGGTACTTATTATAACTGCGCTAATAGTGATAAAGTGTGGACAACTAAACTACGGGCAAACTTAGGCTTTTTCTACGAACACGACTTTACATGCATTTAAGAGGTATTTCAATCGGATGATAGGTAGGTGCACATCAGAAACCAATGGCTTGTTTAAAATTATCCCCCATTTTGGCAATTATTGTCTATTATGGCAATGAAAATCATTAAAATCAAAGAAATTACTCCAAAATTGAAAATATAAAACACAGAGCATTCAGCCAACATCGGGCTTGTATTTAGGCTCAGCGTAATAACCCTAATAACTTGAATATTCCTATTTTCCTGAATTTTGACCAGAGATAGAATTTGAGAAAGTTTTAAATATCTTATAATTAAATCCATTTCTCTGATTAGAGACTGAGCTCAGGCTATAAATATAGGAAAGAAAAGAATCAAATGATTGGAGAATTAATAAGAGAGAGAAAAAAGTTAATATAAGTCTTACGAATCATATTTGTGAAAGACGTGACTAATTATGTCACATAAAAAAGGATATCTTCGAGAATACACATATGAGTGCAGACATTAATTGTGTGCAAATCCGTTCTGTAATAGGACTCTATACAAAGGAGTGCACTTACAGTACAGTACTTCTCATAGACATTGTGACCGTAAGCTTATGAGCAGCAAAGCCGGAGATTCATCAATTTTGAAAACACCTAGATTCCTGATAATTCCCTAACAACTCATCTAGCATTGACTATAATAGGTGAAACAATTATTAAAACTAAACCTGTACTAGAACTGTATAACTAAACGAGTTGAATATGTTTATGACCAAAAAACTAACATTGAATAACGTGTGAACAAAATTTATGGTCTGATTACAGGCGTCTAAAACACTAATAAAGATTATAAACTTGAGTTGTAATTGATGCTGAGTAGAACTGAGTCAAGGAAAACTTTCCCAAAAAATCAGTAACAAATAGTCAATTATTTGTGAATACTATTTCTATTTTGTATTTATATCAGTGACGAGCAAAAGGTGAAAGTCATTGTGTAATAATATATACAATGGGAATGGAATGGGGCTTAACATCAATTACGGAGTCAATGGAGATGTACAGTGGTAGTCATCACAGTATAGCATATTTATTGTGACTATGGATTAATAGAAATAATTAGATATTATTAAATACAATTAAAAAGGAACCAGTATTTACCCGAATGAATATTTCTATTAATGAGTGTGCAGGGGTTCTGCGGGATTAGCTGATAGGCTCAATGATAGCTATGGATAGTCTAACGTGACGGATACTGTATAGTTGTTTGAACAGGGAGTGAGCAATGGGAGAGCAACTGATATAACAAATAAAATTTTAAAAGTAGTCTTGAAT
>JAQIWA010002484.1:0-13190 GCA_034693305.1 Eueremaeus valkanovi
TATATTTGCCTTGCAAGTGCATAAATTTGTAATTTATCCCTAGGGCTTTTGAAGATTATTATATAATGAGAATTTAGGTTCAAATCACGTACGATTGACCCTTTGTGATATAAATTCTGCATAAGTACAATTGCACTTTGTCTATTATGATGAGACCCTTTTGTGAACATATCGACAACAAACTTACTGTTTTTCATTTCGTTCATTAAATCATCTATTATTATGATATCGAATCCATTAACATCGTCATCTTCAGGTAAACCTTCAACATATTTAAAATTAACACATTTTAAGGGTACTTCGTAAATTTTTTGCCATTTCCCAAAAGCCCACACGACGTTAATTATGTCTGAATCTATTCCATTTATGGTTTGCTTATGTTTTTCTAAAATATCCCTGATCAAGAAAGTTTTACCGGAACCTGAAGGACCTGCTGCTATTATATTAAAAGGATGTTTTAACTGTAGATGTTTGCCATCTTCAACCTGCTTGGTTGACAACATTATTCTTTATGATTTATTTTACATAACCGTAAGGTAATGTGTCGTTCCCATCTAACCGACGTTTTTCTGACATTGCTCTAAATGTTTTTTCAAAGAATTTTGTTTCTAAAATTTGCAATTTATTCGCTCTGATTTGCATTTGAGGTACCATAAGTTTGTGGTCCTCACAATTTTTTCCTTTATTTTTTATGTAATTTTCGGCCAATTCAATCATTGACTCCATTTTTATTATATCTAAAGTTTTATCGGTTAATGTAATTCCTTTTGCCTTAATTGTTACAACCGGTTCTGTGGAATTTTCAGGCCAAATTTCCAATGCATAAACTTTCGGCCCTAGGCTACAAAATTTCGTGCAAACTGCATTTTCTCCATAGTCTTTTGAAATCTCATCAGCTAAACATCCTAAATAATCTGATGTTTCTGGTCTCGGGTCTCCTTCAGTATATTTGAATATAATTGAATCAGTATCCATATAAAGTAACCTTCCTGGAATGATTTCAACTTCATCGATAATTTTTAACAATTCAATCCTGGCGTAGGAAGTCACAAATGAAGCAACTGCCAAGCTTGTATTTCCGGTCCGCCCCATCTCATCTTCTTTGAACTCCCAAGTTACTAATAAACAATCATCATTAACCATAATTTCTCCTTTTATAACTTTATCTTCATTATTCAAAAGGTCCCAATATTCATAATATTCATGACAAACAGCGGTTTGGGGTAGGTTTGGTCTTTGAGCTAACTTACCCCACAATGTATTTAAAAATAATTTAGCTATAAATCTTAACGCAGGGTTCTTCTGTATTTCACTTTCAGATAGCTGAACCCCTTCATTTTTAAGAAAATTTTCAATGTATTGTTTTTTATCATCTTCTGATTTTACCCATGTTGGCCATCCGTCAGATTGTTGTTTGAATTTGAGCCATAAATCTATATATTCCGAAAATATATCTTTAGTGGAATAAGGGTAATGATACACTTCAATTAATTTTATAATCTTATAACCACGCTTAATTGCGTAATTTAGCTCAATTGTGGTCCAAGTTCCAACCAATTGTCTTTCTTCATTATTATGTTGAGTGGATTAAAATTTTTTGCACAAATAGTACACAAAGGAAATAAAAGCTTTTTATTAATTTTCATCGGTAATACTGGTATTCTTAACTTTTTAGGTGGTAAAATTATGCATTTCACAAAACCAAAGTAATCACTAATATCATTATCTTCTCTAAAATCCTCGTTTATCACACGAGGGTGCCCAACAGGAAATTCTTTATACTTAAGTACTGTAGGATACAGAGAACGGAAATCATAGTATAAAATTTTACTTTTTTCGTCTTCTGTAACGTCGCAATAGAACTTGATATTATTCGTTCTACCCCCGTAGAAAGATTCTCGTACATTTACACCACCAATTAAATCAATAAGTTTGTAATGTTGCCATCTGTCATTCAAATAGTTGTCAAGAGATTTATCCGTTTTTCTTTTTTTTGCTAATGAACAATCCCATTCCTCGACAAAGCCATATCCTCTTTTATTTGTTAAGTGTTCTTTCTTATCCATAGTTCTCTGAAAGACTTCATCAGGTGTACTCTCTATGAGATCTCCATTTTTCTTAAGTATTTTTTCATTTCTTTTATCCGTATATACGCAATGGTGACAGTGATGATAGCATCCATTGTATTCGAAAATAGTATTAGTATTTCTTACATAGCCATCAACGACATATTTATCTATAGGTATCTCTCTATCAATCTCGCAGTTTAATACTTTTTGCATATAATCCAGCCAACAATTCCCTATTCTTGAAAATGATCCCCTTTTAACATATCCTTTAATTGGGGTTACCCCTATTGTATTTTTAGGTAAAATCTTTGCTTTAAATATTTCTAAACCCATGGAAGCTAATGTAAAGCACCTTGTAATTGGGTCGATATCCGTTACGGATATGAAAATATTTCTAAACTCCTGTACACATTTCAATAAAATTAGTACATCACTCTCACAATATTTCAGTAATTCATCCTGTAAATTATAACTTGCATTATTCAACTTCAATTTTTCAGATTCTATTTCGTACCATGCATTGAATTCTTTTAATTGAGCTGGTTTCATGGTATCAGAACCAAAATATGTTTTTATAGGTAAGGGTCCAATGTAATTTATATTTTCTCTATTGTGGAAAAGGTGCGGAAAAAAACCTTTTTTCACCAATTTTTCGAACCCAAAAGCCTTTGGTAAGGCTGCTAACGGCTGTTGAAACATTAATAAAGAATCTAAAAAATTAATATTTCCTGTGGAAGCTTTTAATACTTTATTCCCACACATAATAACACTAGTGTCTACAAACTTTCTCTGGAACAAATCATTCAAAATAAAATGATTATCATATCCTTTAGCATTATGAGCGAATGCATAAATGAAACATTTAGCTTTTTGGGCTTTGACAGCTAGATTTTTATACATATAGTCCCCAAATGATTTTATGCAATCTTTTCCTCGAAAAATATTTACAAAATTGCCACATATATCACAATTTGAGATTTCTCTGATACCAATATTCTTGTCCCAACATTGAGAACATGTTGTCATAGAAACTAAAAGATCAGCCTCGTGCCTAAACGTTTTATTTTCAACGAAATTTTGTTGGCACTCAATATCATACGCCACGATTATTTTTTCTTTTTTATCTTCCTTATTAATTTTCTCCATATCTTTATTTTTCAAATAACAATAATGGTTTTCTAATTTATATTTTTCACTACAAGTTCTGCACTTTTTAACATCACACTCATGCCAGCCGGTGTATGTTATTAAACAATTATGGCACTTTTTAATATTTCGGCAAATATTGTTTTTGCCCTCAAGGTGACGTTGATAACATTGTTGCCCATAAAATTCAATGTTACATTTTTGACAAATTATTTTTTGAAGAGCATTAGTGCATTTTGGGAAGATTTGGCATCTTTCACATATGAAATTACAGCGATGCCTATTTTTTAATTTATAAGCCTTATGGCAATGGGGGCAGTATTCTCTTTTACCCATATATCCTTTGATATTAATTATAGCGTCATAATGTTTTTCAAATGTATCACACTTTAAGTATAGTTTATTTTCAGAATAATTCTTTCCTATGAATAGTCTATTATTAGGGCAATGAGAATCTATAATAACGATCTGATAATCATCTAAAATGGCTTGAATCTGAGTGAAATCATTGATAGAAATTTCTTTTTCTAATTCAAATCCTGACTCAGACGCTATTTTCTGAGCTGCTAAAGTTTGAGCATTATTTGTATTTCTTCTCAAACACTGCCAATTATAATCTTTTGAATTAAAATTATGTTTTCCTAAACATACTGCCAAGGCACGAAATGCACAGCCATCATTAGTATCAATTAATATAACCGATTTAGAACTATGTTTTTTTTCTTCTATTGTTCTGGGTGCTCTTTTGTTAAGACCCCTTCCGCTAATTGCTTTAGTTATATTCACTTCAAAGGTTAATTTCCCCTCTAATAAGAAAGCCTGACTACTTTGAGATACAGAATAGATTGAGTTAAAAAATGATTCTTTGTTAAAATTATCTTTCCTAGTAGGAGGAATGAAAATTTTTTTATTCAAGCTGTTACTATGGGATATATTTACACTAACATAATCAGCATCTGAAGAAGACTCGAGTTGCTTTTTCATGAATTGTTCATAAATTTCATCAATATTCTTTTCGATTTCAAATAAGTCACTGAATGCACCAATGTTATGTTTAATTTCAAAAGTAATTGTTTCAGTTGAACGATGTAATTTTTTACTCTTCCTTACCTGAGTGCGCCCAACTTCTTTCCATTCGAAAATAACATCTTTCCGCCTGTCTCCAAAGCCTATTTGATTTAAAGATGAACTGCTTTCATCAATTCGATCATTTGATACAATATCAACGATATCTTTTAAAACACTATTAGAAATGTATAATTCGACAATTTTTTTCCTCCAATCCATCGTGATTGCTCAATATGAATGATAAGAGGTGTTCTATTGATTTATTTATTCTTTTTGAACGGAACTAATATTATCAATAATTTTCTTAGAATAAACAACAAGCCAATTATTTCAAATTTTTTAATCAAATCAAATTTTTCAAATTTAAGTACAATTTCAATCAGTAAAGTAAGAAATAATGATATCTCTAAGCTCATAAACCCAATCAGAACCTACCACCTCTAGAATGAAATGATTTGGCAAAGGTTCGAAAATTTTCTTAGTTTCAAAACCTTCTATTGAAAAGTAAATATTGAAATCAGGTTTGCGAATGTTGAACGACTCGATAGACAAATCGATAATTTCGTCATTAATTTTAACGCACTTAGAAATTATAACATCTTTAAGAGTTTTAGATAATGCCAAAAGTTTAGTTACTCCATAATTCATAATGCTCTTACATTTCCTGAGGTAAACTCGTTTTAGATGGGGGCATTCAGAAAGATAAATAAGGGAATAATCGGTAATATTGTCACAATTGTTTAAACGTAATTGCTGAAAGTTTTTACAATAATAAGATATCAACCTTATAGCCGCGTCACTGACCGCTATCACATTAGCATGTCTAGATCCAATAGAAAGTATTTGTAGTTTTCGGCAAGACTTGATGATCGGGATTATTGATGAGTCTTGCAAGCCATGAGTGTATTCGTCATACTTATCAACCATTCCGATGATTACCAAAACTTCAAGATTAAGTAATGCAGCTAAAGGACTAAGATCGTATTCAATTTGTGATCCAATTGAAAGTTTCAAGCTTTTCAGATTGGTAAGTTGTGATATGAGTATAAAATCTCTGACACCTTGCTCGTTGAAAACCAGAAATAAATCTTCAATAAATTTTCCATGACCTGAATTGATTGCTTGAAGGGCTGGCGTAGTTTCTTCGATGTGTTGGAGGCTTATATACAGCTGTCTCATTTTTCTTTGCATTTTCGACAAACACAGACCGAAAACGTCGTCGCCTGGCGGAATGGCTATGAGTGTTTGAAGGTTCGGCATGTGGTCGAATATTGCGTCGAAATCGTCCTCCAATAGATCACAATGACACACACTCAGATGATCAATATCTGGACAGTGACGTCCTATGTACTCAAAATCCAATTCATTCAGTCCGGTACTGTGGTCAATAAGAAGCTTTCTGAGGCCCTTCAATTTCGAGCCAATAGTTAACGGGAAAGCGCAGCCTAAGTTGAATTCCCTGGCCTCCAAACATTTGATATTCGGCATGAATTTTAGCTGTGTCTTCAGTTGTAGATAGTCCATTTCCTTTGAATTCCGATTCATCACTTTGAAAATATGACTTGTATTCTTGAATCCAACAGTCAATAATTGCGTCTCAACATTTTCTTTCCATCGCTTCGATAGGAGGCGGAAAGCCAAAATTGTTGTCCAGTTTGCAGACGAATACAGTACATAGCCCAGAATAATTTGCAGGATTTCGTTCGGCAAATTGTCCAGGGACACAGTCGGAGGACAGCGCCATCCCATAACGTAGTTATGTTCATTTTGAACGTTTAGTCTAAAAAAAGACAAAAGATAAAATTAACATCAAATTGGGGTAACCGAAAATATCGGTTAAATAACGTAAAAAATATAATTTGTTTAAAGGATTAATGTATTAAAATCTGAATAAGTAAAGTGAGTGAAAGTAAGTAAAGTAGGTAAAGTGAGTAAAGTGGGTAAAGTGAGTAAAAGTGGGTAAAGTGAGTAAAGTAGGCAAGGTGAGTAAAGTGGGTAAAGTGAGTAAAATAGGTAGTGAGTAAAGGGAGTAAAGTGAGTAAAGTGGGTAAAGTGAGTAAAGTAGGTAAAGTGAGTAAAGTGGGTAAAGTGAGTAAAAGTGGGTAAAGTGGGTAAAGTAGGTAAAGTGAGTAAATCGGGTAAAGTGAGTAAAGTTGGTAAAGTGAGTAAAATGGGTAAAGTGAGTAAAGGGAGTAAAGTGAGTAAAGTGGGTAAAGTAAGTAAAGTAGGTAAAGTGAGTAAATTGGGTAAAGTGAGTAAATTGGGTAAAGTGAGTAAAGTTGGTGAAGTGAGTAAAGATAGTAAAGTGAGTGATGGGAGTAAAGAGAGTAAAGGGAGTAAAGAGAGTAAAGTGAGTTAAGGATGTAAAGGGAGTAGAGAGTAAAGAGAGTAAAGTGAGTAAAAGGGAATAAAGTGGGTAAAGAAAGTGTGTAAAGGAAGTAAAGTGAGTAAAGTGAGATAAATTGGGTAAAGTGAGTAAAAGAGAATAAAGTGGGTAAAGTTTGTGACGTAAACGTTGAAATGTACAGGAGTAAAGCTTAGAAAAAATCAAATTAATTATAAAAAATAAATTAACTCATGTATTCAATTAAAAACTGTTTTTATTCATTAATTTTTCGCAAAACAATATAGCCCATATCTGCCGAAGCCTCGATACGATAACGCGCATAAAAATCAATATTTAAATAACGAGACGCTAACATCTCAATCATGCGATATTCGCCTAATGTACGGGTAGGAGGAACAGAAATACAAGTAACGTCTTCCTCTATAGCAAACCCTGGGTCGAAGTACGGGTCCGGTGCAGGGAAAAACCCTGGAGCCGTTGGCGTGGCGTCAATGTTGTGGGTGCCGAAGGAATACAGAGGCGATGCTCGGTCCGATGACCCACTGCCAAAGTTTGCTGACGGTTCAGGGCTGTAGTAGGGATCCACTCCGGGCGTTACATCAAGATATCGGTGGTCGGCAAAAGAAGACATGGGAGATGGAGTCTCATCAATTGCACGCATCGCTAAGGCCAAAATATCCCGATGAGATGTGGACGGCAACAGCTCGTCCAGCACTGACAACGTTGACTCGTGCACAAGAGTTGAGACATCAGCGGAGTTGTAGGTAAAATCAACGGATGTGGGTGCAGCTGAGTACGATGTTGACGGCGATTGGACACATGAGTAGTGGGATGGGTATGAGCCATCAGTCATCGAGAGGTCCAATGGTTCATACATCGGCGTGGAACACAGCGGAGGCTCGAACGAAATGTCAAATACTGCCACGGAAGTATTAGGACTCATCGGCGGTATGTTCAGCATTTCAGCCCAACTTTGCTCACAAACTGGTGTATTCGAAGTGGAAGGAAGAAGCGGATCGAAGGGCATGTCGTCTGTATCTGTCGGTGCTATGGGTAATGGATTGACCGTCCAGTCCTGAACTCCAAAATCGTTGTCTATGTAAGAAAAGGCGAAATATTAATATAAGGGGAATATTTTCTATATTAAACGGTGACTCTTACCCATATATGTCCCATCGTTCGCGTCTATATCATCCCATACGCTCATCGGTTGCCAAAAGGAAGAGTCATTGATGCCAGGAATCAGATCGGTAGTACGCATTGTTATAATTTAGTTCTATTAGAAGCTAACACTTTGGATACTAGTGAGAGACTGATGACTGCTCCATGATTTTCAGCCCTTTTTATACCAAAGTTAATCCCTTTTTACTCACTTCACCTACTTTACTCACTTTACCTACTTTACTCACTTTACCTACTTTACTCACTTTACCCACTTTTACTCACTTTACCCACTTTACTCACTTTACCTACTTTACTTACTTTACCTACTTTACTCACTTTAACCTCGTTACTCACTTTACCCACTTTACTCACTTTAACCTCGTTACTCACTTTACCTACTTTACTCATTTTACCCCTCTACTCACTTTACCCACTTTACTCACTTTACCTACTTTACTCACTTTACCCACTTTACTCACTTTACTCCCTTTACTCACTACCAATTTTACTCACTTTACCCACTTTACTCACCTTGCCTACTTTACTCACTTTACCCACTTTACTCACTTTACCCACTTTACTCACTTTACCTACTTTACTCACTTTTCTCCCTTTACTCACTTTACCCACTTTACTCACTTTTACTCCCTTTACTCACTTTACCTATTTTACTCACTTCACCCACTTTACTCACTTTACCTACTTTACTCACTTTACCCACTTTTCTCACTTTACCCACTTTACCCGCTTTACTCACTTTACCCACTTTACTCACTTTACCTACTTTACTCACTTTACCCACTTTACTCACTTTACCCACTTTACTCACTTTACCTACTTTACTCATTTTACCCACTTTACCCCCTTTACTCACTTTACCCACTTTACTCACCTTACCCACTTTACTCAATTAACCTACTTTACTACCTTTACCCATTTCACTCACTTTACTCTGTGTCAGGTGTCGAGTTCATGGAACTTTCTGGGAAAAACGAGTATAACACTCTGTACTAAAAGATAAACGTATAACATTTCAGTACAAAATTTCATAAACATTTGCAGATGTTCTCCAAATTGAGGTCTGATTTGGGTATATAAGGGCTAGATTTCTAACACATCTCATTAGTTGCTCTTCAGTGCTCAACGTGTGAAGACCTCAGCTATAGTTATGGACGAAAAACTGTGCATCTCTATGGATCGATTCGTTGACCGGGCACAGGCTGAGCATCTTAAGTGCCCTATATGTATGTGCATCGCCATTGATGTTAAGCAGGTGAGTCCAATCATCTAATTGATTAATTAATTTGTATACTTTTTTAATTTACTAATTTCTTAATTATAACTGTATAATTTAATCGATTAATAGGTCTTCAATTGTAACCATATTTTTTGCGGGGCCTGTATCGATGCGTGGATTGCAAGACCTGAGTTCAGTGGTGGGGTATTGATACCTTGTCCAAGCTGCAGACGGGTGTTCAATAGTGAGATGGATGTGATTAATAATCATGTTACTCATAATATGGTTAATGAACTCAAAGTACGTATTTTTAATTATAAAATATTTTTTATTATTTTTATTTATTTTTTTCTCTTTTATTCACAGATTAATTGTATCAATGTCCACAACTCATGTGGTTTCATCGGTAATGTCAATAATATCGAGGTACATGAAGCCGGGTGTGCTTGGGGGAATGAGGACATCATAGCCTGTACTAAATGCTATGAGGAGGTCTTCGTTAAAAATATGAAAAAACATGAATGCATTGGAGAAATGTCTCTAAAACTAAGTGAAACCGAGGTTAACATTTTCATTTTATATATAATTTGCCTTAAATAATATATTTTTATTGCAGAGACGAGTGGACAAAATGGTTGACAGATATGTCAAACAAGAGGAGAAGTTTCATGAGCTTTATAAGAAGCTAAATCAGGTTATCCGCCATAATAATCGGCTATCTGATAGGCTTTCAATAGCTGAAGAGTGCCTAAGTAATTTCCTTCGTACCCGACACCAAAATGGAACAGGTTAATTTTTTTTTGTTTCGGTTTCTTCTATAATCTTAAATTTTAGATTTATTTATAGCCCATTGTCGTTATTGCCGAGAACCTGTGTCCTCCGACGATCTGTTTATGCATCAAAGAAATTGTGTTCAAGGACCTCATGATGTTTACCCTATGGGCGAAATTGCAGCACCCGTTGTTCCAGAGACCACCGAAAATATTGTTAACTTTATCAATAATCAAGATATTATTGAAATTGATTAATTTCTGATTATTCTCAATATGAGTATGAATTATTTTTGGATTTAACAATAAACAAGTTTTTCGTGAATTCAGTCGGCTTCGTTATTATTAGGCACACTTGTGACAACAAGCAATAGAAATTGAGCGTCATACGTATGCTCGATTTCTATTGGTTGTTGCCACAAGTGTGCCTCCACTACTACTGTGGACTGACAAATACTATTGATACAATTGTTGGTTTTTATTTTAGAAAAATATTATAACATTATTTTAAATGCAATAGTTATGGATTAGCTGGGTAACTGTGCACATTTTTCAAAAAATCCAAAAATTTCGAATCCTAATTTTCGGTAATTATGTTACCAGTCACTTAATTACCTGGAATTTGACAAAAAATCATGAAAAAAATAATATGGATTGGAACTGGTATTCTAACAATTGACTATGATATGTTGCTAATTATTCACTATTTTACGACTAAACTATCTATCGCCAAACACACCTAAGAACACACCTAACTCTGAAAGCATATTGCAGCGACTTCTTTGTTGAGATATCATAGATCAATGGATTGATAGGATAAATAATAAGGCTTGTTAGCATTACCCAAGATACACCACGTGGAGGTTAGCCTTGTAGTATCTCAGGCCATGTTTTTAGTGAGGTTGGCCTAACCCCTATTTCATATTTAACGTCTAAGAGTTGCCGACAAGTATTAATAATTATTTCTTTTGATATTTCCGTTTATTCATTGCCAGTCCCTCAATTTCAGCACCAGTAGAGTATGTGCAAATTAAATGGGCGTGGCTTAAAACATTTTAATCGGCGTGTCAGAAATTAATGGGAGTGGCCAAGGGTGTATGATGCTATTTTGCCGTGCTCTTTAAGCTTATAAAGATTATATAAGTATGCCCAATGATAACATTGAAACATACAATTATTTCTTTGAAATTAGCCTATTTTAATGACTTTTAGTAATCAAGCTTCTAAATTTCAAACGATACGATATTTTGAACATCATATTTGAAATCAGCATGCTTGATTTAGTAGGAATTGATATATATATATGTCCAGGAAAATGATTCTGAAATTCCCGACTTTGACGCCCTCTGGCGCTCTCCATGATTGAGTGCCGGGTTTTTCCATTTGCTATTATGGTCCTTAGGGTAACTACTATCGAACGCACCCATTTTCAAATAAAAAATGCCCTTGATACTAAATCTTGGGTCACAATGTCCTTTCTAGCTTACCCTGCAATATTATGCATTTCTCAATTCTGCAGATCTATATTCTTGATTATTAATCTTTACGTTTACATAAAAATTGATTTTTATTAAATAGTCATAAATATAATATTTTTGTCGTCTCATTCAATACTTATTGTCTCTTATAGTTTGAGTTCATTATAAGTGTTGTCTTATCTGAACATTCTTTAGATTATATAACAGCACAATAATACAGGGATAACCCAGGGATTGCTATTGAATCAATGATTAATTTTTTGAATTTAAATATAGTTTTATTGTTCGAAAAGTTGAGAATTATTTATTAAAATTACATTTATTAGAAATCAGTAAAAAATGAATGAATTAATGAATTGGAGTTCACTTTCGATAACAACTGTTTGCAGACCTGTAGTCAACACTATTATAATTATTTATAAATAGCTTGATTATCGAAAAAATTGTATGTGTATATTTGCAGGGTAGATTGTATGTTAACACCAATGTTGTTTCACTACAATAATTTTAATCAATAATAATGTCTTAAAACAAATCACATAATAATTAATAATAAAATACTTATAACAGTTATGACATCGGATTCAATGTCAATGACATTCACTGGTTATCAGACTTACTATTGTGACAGATAAGGGAACAGCACTGACACTACACCTGTTGGTTAAGATTGTAACGAATAGACAATGAGTTCGTAAGAGAGAAAACAATAAATTCTTGAGTTGAGGAATGGGAGGTCGAGTGCAGTGAAAGCGCATTCAATTCCAACTCTTTGTTGTCTATAGAAGAGTTAGTTTTAGAGGAATAGAAATTAATCTGACCCGACATACTATTAACTAATAGCTCATCTCAAGTGAAATATTGAAAGAGAAAGAGAGGAAACAAAACAATAAATCATTTAATATTAAAGTTTTAGATAGAAATGCTGTATAGATAACTGACCATGCTTCAAATCGAAACAAAATTAGCGCAATTTATTAATATTGCCAGTGATAGTGAAAACTGTAATTATATCGTGATTTTCACTTTCATTGCATACTATTTATGTGTATTTCTATTTATGAAAAACTGTTTATAATTAAAAATAATTAAAATTTTTATTATTATTACGAATAATAAGTTAATGCATGAAAATAATGGAAATGTGTTTTAAAGTTAGCGATTCATTGGTTCCTTATAGTTATTATTTTAAATAAAAATAAACTTGGTTATTTGAAAAAGTAATGACAAATCTCATGAAATATGAACTTGATACAAAAGTGAATTTCAAAGACCATGTTAAGCTTCGGTTAAGTTTATTTGTTTAATTTTCCTTGTTCATGTATCGATTCTACAGACAGCAGCGGCAGCAATTAACCCTTGATCAATTACTTTAACTGAATTATATGAAACTGAATTTTCTGTTTACTCGAATGAGTCAAGAGCTGAGTCAAGCTTTAAATTCGTTGGTTAACTCAAAAGCTGATAATTGTCAAGCAAGACTAATTGCCTATATTTGAGTCAAACAGTATTTATAAGCTTTAACTGTACTATCAGTGGCTAATTGTTGACGAATTAACAAATATTACCAAATATTGGATATTTCACAACAATAGTGGACAGACTCACTGGCGGGCCGACGGGCAGACCGATGGACAGCTTCTCACAAACATAAGCGAATTTTCTGTAAGGAAATACATATCAAAATATAATGAAAACGCCTCTCATTTTTGGTTAATATAAATCACATTTTTAGGGCGTAATAGTGCTGGAGATAAAACAATAAACACATGATTAGTATTGTTTAAAATTAAATTGAATTCATTTTTATATCACGTTATAATAGTCATGAGATTAGAGATAATTGTATTATATATTGGATTATATTTTATATTCGTTTCATATTATTTTATGCTTTTGTGTAATAAATGT
>JAQIWA010002485.1:0-13182 GCA_034693305.1 Eueremaeus valkanovi
GCTTATAATGTTTTACTAACATTTCACCCTATATTGTGACCTATCCTATTTGAATAAATATATGAGCAGGCTCAATAAGATATTATTAATGTTTTGTTTACTGTCTTTTAAAGACAGCTTTGGAATGCTTTGCTATATAGTATACCTTTTTTAGCTCATAAGCTTACTGTCAAAAATGTCTATGAGAAGTGTGAATTGACACTATTCTGCACAGACCTGATCACACATCAGACAAACGCTGTTACAGCTATAGACAGTACTACTGTAGCTCTACTCCAATAGTAGTCTTCGTAAAACTAAATTACTTTGACGTCATTTATGTGTTGAAGACGTGTTTCCATCGGTTGACGAATACATTCAAAATTAGTTTACATTTAAATACATTTAAATCCAATTCAATTGACTTGTATTGCCATTCCATCGGCCAGTAATGGAATCAACACTTTTGGTGAATATATGAATATGTTTTACACTCTTTTCTACCAATGATTGCTTACTGTCTGTCCAATGGCTGCACTGATAGGAACCGACTCTATATGTTGTCAAAGCGATCGCTATTCTGGACAACGACGGCAACAGAATTCTGGCCAAGGTTTGCATCCATGGCCTCAATGCATATGATTATATGAGTATAACTGAGCTCTAATGGATTGAATGTTTTGCAGTACTTCGACGACACGTTCGCCACAACTAAAGAGCAAAAGGCTTTTGAACGGAATCTGTTCAACAAAACGCATAGAGCGAACGCTGAGGTGATTATGTTGGACGGCCTGACCGCTGTCTACCGCAGTTCAGTCGACCTCTTCTTCTACGTTATGGGCAGTTCCAATGAAAATGGAGTCCGTATTCATTGGATTTGTTTTTATTCATTAATTAATAAATATTTAAATTGTTTTTCAGTTAATTCTGTCGTCAGTTATGAACTGTTTATTTGAATCTATTTCTCATATATTGAAGAAAAATGTGGAAAAACGTAATCTTTTGGATAACTTGGATATTGTTATTCTGGCTTTGGATGAGATATGCGATGGCGGGTACGCCCGGTATACCTGAGCTCTTTCGGTAGCATCTAATGTGTGTCTCTGTCTGTCAACAGAATAATCTTAGAGTCGGATCCGATATCAGTGGTCCAACGCGTGGCCCTAAAGCCCGACGACATACCGCTAGGGGAGCAAACTGTGGCACAAGTACTCCAATCGGCTCGGGAACAGCTGAAGTGGTCTCTTCTCAGATGAATTCTTTAGTGCTTTTTATATAAGTTTAGAAAAATGTTCTGAAATTATGTAATAATTTATTACTATTTTCTCATTAAAAAAGTTGTTTTACTTCTTCTATATTAAGCTCTGATTAACCGATATTTTAATTATTTTTTTGCCAAAACTGTAAATCAAAACTAAAGTAAAGAAAAGGTATATATATTTATGCAAAGATATGTGTACTTTGACCTCAGTTCGAGTGCGTAGAGCAGAGCGTCAAACGATTCTTATTGTATTTGATAAGGAGTTCAGTTTAACGATGTATTGCTTTGTTTGCGCTATCAATCAGTTATATGACCGCATAGTTGTGCTCATTATATCCAAGCGATTAGTAATGAGAAACCGATTCTTTGATGGATTTATGATTATCTGATTATATACTTGTGATTCTGTTTCACTCTAATCGCTAAAAGCCTTTAATTTCTTAATTATAATCTCATTAAAAGTGAGAGTATTTCAAGAATTCGCGTCTTTATCTCGATATTCAAAATATAGGTATTTATTGACTTAACAATCGTTTTCGGTTCAACTGAAGGAAACACTCGGTTTGTGTTCAGGTATTTAAGACTTCTTTTGAATGTTAACCAAAATATTTTTTATCCAAATATTCGTATTCTTAACAAAATGAGAATTTGTAGGAAATTAACTCAAATTCTTTATATTTGCGATAAATATCTAATTTTTAAGACTATTATGTCATCAGATGTTTAAATATTAATAAATGATAAGATTTTTATAAGTGTTAAGCAATTATTGTAAAGGGTTTGCCATCAGTCCAGTGCAAGCTTTCTATTAAACATAATCTTAATGTTTTGAATCAGATTTTAATCCACACTTATATTAATTTTTATTTAAATTATTATTTATGTAAATTAAATGATTAATATTTGAATATAGGGTAAATTGAAATCAAATGACACTGGTATTAATATTAATAATTTCAAATTTTCAAATGCAGAGTATCGTTGAATAAGAATATTCTTAGATTGCATTGGACTTAATGTTATGCCTAATAGTTATCGAATGAAAACTAATTCTTTTGAAGTGGAAAACACTAATCGGTTATTAATATATTTGATAAATGCCAACAGCGATGGTTAAAACGACCCTATTCTAGTCGATGCCATCTCTTATGTTAGAAACAGTGATTAGATTTGAGACATTTATAGTAAAATATTCAACAATAAAGTACTTCTGAATTAAGTGTAAACTAGTAATACAGGCATTACATCTACAATACAGTGATTCTGTACACCAATTAATTTAAGTGTTTTGTTCACACGATTCCAACAAAAGCTATAATTTGTTAATTCAATGTTCACAACAACTATTGAAACTATTTGTATCAAACGCTTAAACATTTCGACACTTGAATAGTAGTTGGATTGAAGCTAACACAGAGATGCCGACCAAATGGTGTCCTCCCTGTCAGAACACTGACCCGAACCGAAGAGCCAGCAAAGAACTGGACAAAAAGATAGCACTTTGGATGAAACAATACAAGAAGTCGATTAAATTGCTTTTATTGGGTATTAAACTAATATTTTTATATAAAATTAACTTTTATTTCGTTCAACATTTAACTGTATGTATGACTGATATGTTTTCAAAAGAGTAACCAAAAATAATTGTAAAACTACTACTCTATACTGTAGGTGCCGGTGAAAGTGGAAAGACAACTATTATCAAGCAAATGAAGATTCTTCACATCGAAGGCTTCTCTGACAGCGAAAGGAAAGAGAAAGCGCTTGAAATCAAATGCAATTTATTAGAAGCCATTAAAGTATGAAATTATTGTTGAGATTGATATTGAAATTCAGTTTTAGACATATTTTAAAGGAATTGACGGGAAATATGCAGTACATTAAGCCTCCGGTGAATCTGCAGAACATAAACAATCAAAACAGTCTAGATTTTGTGAAGCACCTGGATATGACTATAGCCGATAGCTATGACTTTCCCAACCAGTTCTACGAACACGTCAAGCGCTTATGGAACGACCCGGGCATTCAAGAATGTTACCGAAGATCCAATGAATTCACTTTAATTGATTGCGCAAAATAGTCAGTCGTTAATAGATTTTGATTTAAATATTTTAAAACTAATATATTTTATATTCGGATCAGTTTTCTCGACAAAATTGATTCAATCAAAAGCGAAAACTATTTGCCCTCAGATCAAGACGTTCTGAACTGTCGTAAGAGAACGTCTGAAATACAACGAATTGAATTCGAGGTCAAAATTCCACTCCAGTTCGGAGGCGGCTCTCAAGTGTTCTGGTAAGATATTAAGGTAATACAGAGATGGGAAGAGTGTTTGTTGTTAACCGGGCCTTAATTTTCAATTAAACCAGGGTACAGATCAAATTATACAGAAATAAAAGTAGACAGGGCAAACACCCACTGTAATTTAAAGTAGGGCTCATATAGTGTCGATTTTGGATCCGAACCATTCGATTTCATATCTCTGTTTAACATTGATTTTTGTAAATCAAAATCAAAGAATAATTAAAATTTTATAACCGAAAGGATGTTTGACGTCGGGGGACAAAGAGGGGAGAGAAGGAAATGGATCCAAGTGTTCGATGGCATTACAGCCATTTTGTTTTTGGTCGCCTCGTCTGGATTTGATATGCAGTTGAGAGAAGACAATCAGACCAATAGATTGCGTGAAAGTCTGTCGCTGTTTGAGGACGTCTGGAGCAGTAAATTCCTAATCGATTCCGGATTCATACTATTCCTCAACAAACAGGACGTACTGAAGGATAAGATCGAAAGGGGCTCTCAGATCGACAAATATTTTCCCGAATATAAAAAATTCATTACGTCTTCAAAAGATGGCGATCCGGATGACCCATACATCCGGACGCGATGTTTCATTCGGGAAATGTTTTTGGATATAACCCGGAAACCGCCCGACCACCGGAAGTTCAGTACCGGTGACTACATTAACGAGGACTCGAAAGCCCTCCGGAAAAGGGAGTGTTTTTGTCACTTCACGACTGCCACCGACACCAACAACATTAGGCGTGTCTTCGAAGACGTTCACACAATGATTATAATCGAGAGCTTATCCAAAATAGGTCTGACATAACATAGCATCGCATAAGTGCTTAACAAATAAATTATTTTTTGAATTATCAATATTTCGAACAAAATATTAGTCAATAAAAGCAAAGCTTAAAAGCGAGTGATGTTTGAGAGCAGAACTGTTTAACTGTTTTCTGCCTTTAATTGCATTTCTAAGCAATCGATAGAATATTTATTACAATAAATGACTATTCGTTTGAAACTAATATAAACTAAATTAATAAACAATAATCGATAACCAGAAGCAGTCCCTGTGCTGTAACAGAGAGGTTGAGCACAACTGCTCAGAAGAACCACCAGTGCCGCCAACCGTACTTCGATTCTTCTTGTGGGAAGTCTTCGGGCAGTCCTATGGTCTGGTCCTTGAATTCGGGCGCATTTGGCGTCGGTCGGGCTCTACTGGTGTCGTGAACCCTGACCTGAGTGAAGTAGCCCAACGGCGGTCTCTGTAAACCCATCTTCTCAGTCATGCACTGGTCGTATACTCCCTGTTCTTTGCGACAACTGATCATTCATTCAATTAATTCATTAATACTTATGGACTGAATAGCGATCGAAGCAATCGATGACTTACTACCAGAACTTGAGGTCATAGTCCGTCCATTCCATACATTTCGCCAGTTTTTCCAATTCGTTCCGACAATTCTTTTTGACCTTTCGGTAGAACTCGAGCCCACAATTGGTGACTGCCTTTCCTTCGTTCAGACACTTTCGCGGATCCCTTTCCTCGACTCGGCATAACATGAATTCCTGTCAATCAAAGGCGAGGACAGGATTGGGATGTAAGCGAATGGAGTCAACAGTAAAGAGTAAAGAGTGCAACAATAGGACAGTGCGGGTCAGACTGTGTGACTGTGCGACTGTCCATCTGTACGAGTGATGCAAACCTTAGACGATTGGTCACAATATTTGCCGAAATGCATGGCCGACGCCTTCAGCACCGGCTGAGAAATATTGATCTCTTGGATATCCAAGTCCTCATATGTGGGCAGTTGTACGTCATCTGTGATCGGCATTACTTCCAATCAATGGTTAAGTTAATCGTTGTTTCGCTAATCGTTTGTTTGCAAACACACAGACAGTCAGACAGTCTATGAGTCCACAGATGGCTCTCAAGACTCGCTACGAGTTCTGCAAACAAACTATTGTTTCACTCACTGACAGCGTATATACACTGCAATAGTGCAGAGAATATTCTGTACAGAATCTCATATAATAGTTGGGTTTTTGGGTTTGCTTTTCGGGTCATTTTACAGAATTGCACCGAACACTTTGAACAAGTTCCTTCTGTTGAAACACGATTAAAGTAGTTCTCTATAAAACTAAAAATTCCAATGTTCTGTTCCCATTGTGACCTGGTTACTAATCAGAATTTAAAGTTATACTCGATATAAGTCATTAATAAATTGTTATTACATTCAATAAAGAGTTATAGTATAGGGACAGTCAGATTGTGATCATAGGATCGAAACTGTTTTACAATAATAAACATTAGTATTGAATGAATAGATTATTTTCTTTATAAACTTTAATCTGTATTCGAAATGTATTCAAACAATCAGTAATACAAACACGGAATTTAAGTTCAATATAATGAGTAAAGTTAGCAGAAGATAGTGATTGACAGCTAATATATAGATATGTTTTTATAATCAATATAATAATAATTGTATTCATGACTGTTAACTGTACTGGACAGTACTGTAGTGTCAATCTTCTGCATCTTCTTCTATTTCCATTCTAATGACCGCTAAATAAAAGTTGTAATATTTGAACTGGGTCGCCACTACACATTCAATATGTGCAGTCTAATGTGACGTAAGATTCGCGAACATATTGGGTTTAGTGTTATCGAGTGTACTTTACATACTGTATACTTAGCTCATGGGTCTAAAATTTAGAGTCTCTAAATGTATATAATGTGCACCAGGGGCAGCAAATTCCTCAAAAAAATCATCGTCTGAATAGTGCAATCAATACTTATTTCGAACATTTTCAGCATTGCATTGAAAGCAGTGCCGTTCAGTTGAATAAAGAATCTGTTGTCAGAATTGATGCACTCTTTGCACACGTGCTTACAGTATATAAAGACTTTATAATAAAGTCATAAAAATTACATTTATATGACTTTAGATAAGATTTTATTGCTTTAAGTATTAATATTAATGTTTATATAAATCCTATTTTTATTGTTAACAAAAGGAGTTTAAAAGCAAAACTCATAATTCAATTAACATATACTGTACTTAATTACCATTTATTCTGATATTTGTAATTCAATAGCCAAGGACATTTAACCCCATTCTATTGTACGGCATTAGAAGGTGGGAGAGAAAGAGAGCACAGGACAGTTTATGCCAGAGTATTACTGGTGAATATAACCATGTTGCATCAGTGAATATCCAACACAAGTTGACCATCTGAAAACACCTTACTCAAATAGTAGTGACCAGAAAGCGCTTCGTAGGGCTAAATAGTGTTCAAAATCTCAGATTTGATAATTTTTCTGTATTTTTCAATGTTTTTGTTTCAGTATTTAAGTTAAAGATAATTACAAACAGCGATAGACTGACCCGAACAACAACTTTATCACCAAATCGTTGAATGAATTCAACAAATAATTGAATTACAATTGAAATACAAAACAATTAAATATTAATAGAAATAATTTATTCTAATTCAGCAAAACTAATGTTTAATCGGTTTGTATTCAATATAATATTAATAATAACTTTTTACAAATAAGCCTTTGACACAACCTCTGTCTTTCAACGCCGATTAGATATAACTTACACTGACCATGCTTATTAGCAGTGGTGGTCAGGACTAACTGATTGATCCAATTCCTATAGCATTGGCTTTTGACTACTATAATAGTTACACATATTGTGAACTGCAATCACAGATGAAAAGTTGAAAATCTAATGTTTAGAATCAGTTTATATGATTTGATTAGAATATTGAATGAAATCAATGTAAAGGTTGACTGATCAGTGATTACAGTATAACAGATAGAAGTAAAGCATGTTTTGATTTGTTTATTAAACTCAGTTATTTATATAATGTTTGTGCTGGTTCAATTCAGGACAGGTAATATTTAATATCGAAAACTATTATATTTACTTATGTTGGAATCAAAACAGCACTGGTAATCAAATTGAGACTATTAGATGTCCAGATCAACTATTGATAGCTATTAGGGTCATATCGATTATCATAAATAAAGGCCCGCTTTTGTAGCCAAACCCCTCTTTGGCTCAAAGTTATTGAGTATTTTGCGAATAATTCTAAACCGAGTCTGTATTTGAACTCTAAAACAGATCGATTGGTTGGACGCAACCGCTGTGCAGAGTAACTGTTCAGAGTAACTGTGCTCAACAGGCAATGCCAGGCATGCTCTCCATTCTCATAGACTCTATTGATTATGAGTTTATTTAAAGAATTGAACAGAATTTCAAAACCGAAACTTTGCTTCACAACTGAATTGATTGCCATTATATGAATCTTAAACTACTTTTCTATCAATTAATTAAAGTAAATGACATTTAATTCTATAGACAAACCTTTGACTGCTTTTTAATGTTTGTAATGCTAGCGATAATTGAATAGAAATGATTGATTCCGTGCTGTTTGGTTGCAGGATATTCATCGGAAACTTCCATTGATCTCAACTCATCTATCAATTGATTTCAATTCAAAAATGATTGCCTGACTATTACACACATTAGAACTGTTAATAAATGGATCAATAGTTTAACGAATTCTTATAAAAGTTTTTCTTTGTTAATAAATAATTATAAAATGCATTCAATAATCACTATTTCACCGGTTATTGCGGTTCTTAATAATACAAACGATGTGATGGAGTCGAGTCATCTGAATGGAGGAGACATTAGTATTGTAGTCATATATTTCCTCATAGTATTGGCCACAGGTTTCTACGTAAGTATCGATTATAATCTATTCACTAATTATATTGATATATTCAATGCCCCAATGTCTCAATGTCCCAGCTCAATGTCCCAGTTCCATCCTTTCTATTCATAATTAAATACTTGCGAACACTTGTACTGATGTTTGAAACTCATTATTAATTGAAATCCAATTATTCCAAAAATTCAAAATATTATCTCTGTATACAGTATTTGCGAAATAACATTGACTTCATTTCAAAATTGCTAACAAAATAAATAGTCTGTCATTTAGATAGTATACGATATGAATGACAGATAAAGTCATAAAAGTATTTCTCTGACACTTTCAATAATATAATATTAAGGGAATAGGATTTCCTGAGTAATGCTGGATAAAAGTTAGGTGGGGCAAATTATTGTTTGACATCACTATGATGTCACATATATTAGAAAATACTGAATTTAATCTCAAACTAATTTAAATCTGGTCCCGATCGAAAGTTCACCAGGTTATAAGTAATAATCAGTTTTCAGCAAAATTGGCGAGCCCGCGGTCAACCTTCTAATTGTTCAAGGGGCTTGACATCGAGGAGTTCAGAAGGGCTCAACTTTTAGGAATCTGAAAAATTGTTACTCATTTGACTCACTCTTAGAGATGCGTAAGAAATGCAATGAAATGTTTGACTAACAATACAGTTATCAGTTTATCCGTAGAATAATATCAAATATATTTAAGAGAATTAAAATCAGTTACAAATTAATAATTTGAAATTATCTCTATTTCTCTGAAAACTAATCCTTGAGATCATCTTATACTCGATGTCTCACTAAATATAAATTCTATAAACTCTGACTTATTTTAATAATGTGTAAAATCAATAAAATATTAAAAAAGTTTAGTTTTTCAATATTTCGATTAGAAATGAAGTCTCGTTTTATTTCACCTCTAATTGAAAACATTTATTGCATGTATTGATTGAATTTCAATCATTGAAATTGACAAATGAGAACTAATTTGTGAGAAATCTTATCTATCAGTGCTATTATACTGTAAACATAGATTTCATCCAAAGGCATCAAATAGAGCAAGATTACTTTTGATTATATTCAGTTAAGGGTTTAGCAATGAAACGCTCGACACGACTACAGTTACCGTAACATTAGAGCAGAGCTAAAGACAAACACATTCGTAGAAAAGCATTACATTATCTAAAGATGAACTGAACTTCCATATTGTCAGCGCTTTAGAGATACCAAACCAACAGAACAAATAATTTCATCGTAAGCACAATTAGTACTGTAATTGACAATTATAATCAATCATTGATTTATATTGAAAAATATCCGGGTTTTGCTGCTGTATTGAACTGACCAGAGATGACGGGTCTTTCAAATATATTTTCAGAGATTAGAAATTTTATTTAAAATTTCCAATTTTTCTGATCTAATGTAACCGTTAATCGACTATCGGTTGAATTTTTAATTAGATTTATGTTCGAATCCAAAGCAGAAAATCTCACAAAAAGGTTGAGTATGTTATCACTGGTGCCATAGACTTGACATTCGGAAAGATTATTAAACAGTCCGTAGAATTGAAAACGTGGGACCGATTTCCTGACGAGTGTAGGACAGCATAGCATTTGCCGTTTTTTACTTTATTTACAATATTAATCATATTCTATGATCAATGAGTCACATTGGCAATGACCATGCTCACATAATTATTAGTTTTCAAATATAATGTCTTTAGCTATTGAACCCGAACATGACTTAAGCTTGACATAATGTATTACGAATTGATCTTGCAAATAATTATAACTTTACAATTACAGGCTATGGTTGGGTCGAATAGAGGGACAGTCAGCGGCTATTTCCTGGCCGGAAGGTATATGGTTTGGCTGCCGGTATGCTATCATCTATTGACCCGTTATTATTAAAACTAACTTTTATTCAATGTTAACAATAAGTCAACTGATTTCTGGCGATAAATATGTTTTAGAAAAAAATGAGTTAAAGACAAACTAAACGACAAACGAGAGTATGATTTATGAAATTTTTCCATTGAAATACTTGGCTGGATCTTTAAACTTTCAATGAAAATATTTAGAATATTAGGGATGGCCAAGGGTGAGTTTAGCCAAAATACCCCCTAGGTTTCTGAGCTGGAACCATACCTCCCCATGACTTTTGGCACCAATATATTGTATAATAAAATTGTGGAAAATTTAATCGAATTTGTGCTAAATTTAATGAAATTAATGGCAATTTCGGTCATTTCCGGTTAAATCGGTTTTTGTGCATTTCGGCCGATTTCCTGTCTGACATTCTATTCCACCCATACCCCCCCTAGGATTGCAGAGCTTAGCCATCTTTGATCTTGCATAAAATTATAAATCTCTGTAAATTAAATAAATATTGTTAAAGAGAATGAGTAATAAAGTCAATTTATAAATAGGTAGGTGCTTCTATCTTTGCTGCGAATATTGGCTCGGAACATTTCATCGGATTAGCAGGATCAGGTAATTATATAGTCACTGTACTCGGATATGTAGAACCGTTACTTCGGGGGCGGTTTCACGCTTGGCGGCGGTTTCATGCATTTGGAGAGGTTTTCTGGGGGTCTTCAGCCCCTCTTTACGAACAATAAGTCACTCTTTGATTGAATTTAGAAAAATGAGTTTATTATGATTTGAAAGAATGTTCAAAATAAACACAATTTAGCACTGGTTGCAGATTTGGTCAAATTTAGATACAAAAAGAACCGAATGTTTAGTTCAGAGAGGTTTGAATTAATAACTGAATGCGAACTTTGATCTCATTTACAGATAGATATACGTTCTGACTATTAATCCGTTTAATACGGATTTTAAATCTACTTTTGAGTTCATTTTGAAGGTTCTGTTGACTTAAATACTTTAAATACGAAACGAATAATGGTTTTCAATAGTTTTCAATTAATATGAATTTAAATAAATTGAATAAATTTTGAGTAAAAGTATTAAAATGTTTACAAAAACATAAATTAAGAATACATTTAGACTCAAATGAGGCACTTATTAGAAAATAATTAATGAATTTTATAATTAGCGGCAAATAACACGTCACAAGAAATTAATGAGACTGACATGTATGCAACCCTGAATTAAGATGTGTTAGTTTAATCATCTAATTATTTTATAAAACTGAACTTGGTATCCTACAGTCCTACAGATTATTTGTGTCTTTATATTCAAAATTATAATTAAATTTTACTAATTATAAAGACTGAGGGGAACAGTATGTGCACAATAATCAAACAACCAACCTTTTGTTCCAGGTGCCGCTTCTGGATTAGGAGTCGGAGCGTTTGAGTTGAACGTAAGTCAAAATTTTAAAGTGAAAATGAATTGAAAATATCCACAACATCTGAAGAATATTTTGGAACTCAACTCAAATCTATTGAAATTCATTTAGAATTAAAATTATCTTAATTTTCATGAAAGGCATTACTGATACTGCAGCTGACGGGCTGGGTATTCCTCCCGGTCTTCATAGCCAGCAAAGCAAGTCTTATATTTCATGAGTGATTCGGAGGCTCTTTGAGCTAAAGTGAAGAAATAAAGCTAAGCTGTATTCATATCAATACACGGGTGAATTTTTCTCCCAGCCTTTGGAGGTTCCGGGGCAATTATACCAAATCCGATGCTTCAAAAAGCCTCCGCGTCATACGTTTCCCGACTAACCTCTATATAGCACTAATTGTCCAAAAATTGATTTATTCTCAAAGGTCTGTACATTACCTGAATATATGTCGAAACGATTTGGAGGCAAAAGAATACGAACTTATTTGGCTATACTTTCAATGCTTTTATATATTTTCACCAAAATATCTGTCAGTATAATGAAAATCGTTGTAAATACTTATGAAAATGACATTCTTTTGATTGAACTCAAGGTAAATCTGTATTCGGGTGGAATATTCATCCAGCAAGCCTTGGGTTGGAATTTATACCCCAGTGTTATTTTATTACTGGCGGTCACTTCCATTTGCACTGTCACTGGTATTCCAATTATCAATATTTATAACAATATTCAGTCAAAAAATAGAGTCTTGTTTTCAATCCTCTTCTCTAATTAAAGGCGGACTGACAGCTGTTATGTACATGGACACTTTTCAATGTGCAATCATGATTATCGGCGCCACCACTGTAGCCGCCAAAGGTATGGCAAACTCCAGTCCACTACAGATTTGTCTTTTAGTTTTCACAACCAAAGGGAGGCTGAAGATGGGTCCTCCCAAGGCCTCAACAATTTAAAATTGTCTTATGAGCTTGTTTGGGTTTTGGACTTTTTTGAAATTAGGTCATTTTCTTCGCCCAAACCGCCAAATCGATGTATACCTTATGATTCAAGCCATAGACGATATCGGCCTGATCTCTGACCTGCTTCCGCATCCCTGACCAAAATAATTTGCTTGAATTACATATTTATAAATTGTGGTAAATATTAATATTATTTATGATATAATATATATATTCGATAATAGGTCTGATAGAAGTGGGAGGAATGGGTCAACTCGTGGAGAAATACATGAATGCGATTCCGATGTCAATCCCTTTGAATAAGACCGAGTGTGCGATCCCTAAAGAGAATGCATTCCAAATGCTAAGACCATTGGACGACCCGGATATGCCATGGCTGGGCTTCATTCTAGGCCAGACACCCGCTTCCATTTGGTATTATTCTAAGCGTTTGCAGAGATGACCCCATTTAGTGATATTGAGAAATGAATATAAATTTGTTGTCTTTGGTAAGCAATCGTTTGGTAAGCACACTCCTATAGGAATAGAAATGTACTGTTATGGACATTCAATTCCCCCGCTTTTGAATTTGACGCAAAAAAATATTGCAAATATTTGAGTCATGTTATGATTGTCATGATCA
>JAQIWA010002486.1:0-13182 GCA_034693305.1 Eueremaeus valkanovi
GTATAATTGACCGCAAGTTTTGAATTCAATTCTTTTAATCCTATTATTCGTCGAATATTTCATACTTTCAAACATTTCAACTAATCTTAGGCTTAGTTTAAATCTATTTGAATGCAAAACACATTTAATTGAATACATAATTAAATTAAAATAATGTCAAAACTCTTCTAACTTCAAATGATCCAGACTATTAATATGATCCGGATGATACTACTCAGACAATCCCAATAACTTTTTTCCTCGAACTAAAACTGCTGATCAGATAGACTTCGATTCACATGACATGCGTTAGAAATAGTCAAAAATAATAGCGTTGAGCAAAACTCAATTTTTAACTAAATTCTATAGAATTTTTTCAAAAATTTCAACCGTGTACATATTGTTACATCTTGGTAACTTAATAGCGAAAATAACAATTATTGTATTACCATGATAATGTCATCATTATTTTTGCATAAATGCTTGATCATTCCAACTCCCTCAATTAAACTTAAACAGTGAAGAGCATAAATGTGTGCGTTATATGACTATGGGTTTTGAAATCAAGGAAATAATAGTTTAGACGCCCTTGTATTTCGTAGACTAGCATGATGATGAAAATTCGATGACAATTTTGGACTCAGGTTTAATTGAGGTCTTTATTTAATTGACCAGTGCATTTCCAATCTCTGTATTTTACAACACTGTTTGTCTCTCTCCTGGTCTCTACTGTTGTCTCTATTAATCACGTAATTGCTGTACAAATGCAAACATTACTTCAATTGACAACAAGTGTCGACGTCTGCCAAATGAGTGAGTTTTCAATCCCCACAACACTAATGCAATGCCTGAGTGGAGACCCCTATAGGCAGACGTCGACAATAGTTGCACCAAAACCTCAAATAAGCCAAAACTGACTTTCATTTTGAGTTAAAACTAAATTAAATTTAATTCAATCCTTAATCGGATTGCAATCCAATCAGAAAAAGGTATTTATTTTTCATTGCATTTCATCTTCTCTTCCAATCCTATACTGAATGACATTTGGCTTCCGTTTCATTAGAATCTCATTTCAATTAAATAATTAATTTTCAATTCATCTCAAAAATACTTTGCATTCAATTCAATACTCGTATAAATCCATTCAATCATTCATTCAATGATTTAAATATAATTTTCAAAATTAACTCAATTTATATTCAATTAAATGATTGAATGAATTGTTGACTCTATTCATAAAATACGACAATAAGTGAGTCAAACAATTGCTTAACTAATCTAACACTGGATTCAAATGTTCTTAACTTTTCTCAGCTTTAATCTGATAACCGGAATAAGTTTGTAAATCCATTTCAACTCAAGAATATATTCAATTCTTAATTATTTCCAATGCATTCAAAGTTCAATTTTGATCTCATTATCATTTAAACAATTTTATGCCAAAACGCGCGCTATTTTTGAATACAAAAATAATTGCTTAAAAAGTTGCAAATATTGCTACAATTCTGTATCTGAGGTCAGGTGCATCCGAGCGCAGTCCGAGGTCATGCACGTGGATGAGTTCATATTCAACTGCTGTGTGTCGTCAATGATATCGGACGACATACCGAACGAGTCGACTGAGTCGGCAATGAATGTGTTCTCTATCGACGAGAATAAGATCAGAGACGCGAATGGAATCATATTCGCCGAAGCGATCACTTGCTATAAATGCACTTTTTGTGGCAAAATGTTTGCCGCTATGGAAGTGGTTCTCACGCACTACCAGTCCAACCATAGATGTTCTGTCATTCCATTACTCAAAGGTATGGATCAGATATTGGCCACAAATATAGCAATTATTGCATAAAAATAAGTTTTAATTAACCCTAAAATGCAAAGACTTTTCTTACTTATGGGAAGGTATGACCAAACTATCGGCGCCTAAACCCAAAACACCCAAATCCAAAATGCAGTCCAATGCGAACCAAACCGGTTCCAGAAATTCGGTCAAATCATCAAAAATTCTGCCAAAAAGTGCGATAAAAGAGAACTCAAAAACAGATTTACGAAACTTGAAATCAAACCAACCATTGGCTGAAACAACTCCTCTCAGCAATGGTTCGCGTCTTTTGAGAGACAGCACTAAATCTGTTAAAACGTTTTACACTTCAATCGACAGCAAAAAGAAATTCAAATGTCATTATCCAGGTTTGCATCCAATTCTCACTCCATTTATAATCTAATTTATTTTAACTCTGTTTTTGAAATACAGTTATTCTGTATAACTTATTGTTAGCCCAGAGCCCACTCATTCTCCCCTCATTGCCTCCCAATCCCTTGATTATCGGTAGAGAAATATGAATTCAATTTAGAATTAAATCGCTTTATAATGATTGCTATCGATAAAGGAGTCAATATATTGGTGTACAGTCTTGTTCTAATATATGATTTATTTAACCGCTTGAATGGAAAGGCTGTTCGAAAGCATTCTCATATAAGAATGGTTTGGAAACACATCAAAAAACACATAAAAAGCTAAAGTCCTATAAATGTGTTTGGAATGACTGTAAGTTCAAGTGCTCTGATTTGGCGGGACTTGAGTTCCACAAGAAAACACATTCCGGTGACAATCCATACAAGTGCTCGTGGCCTGGATGTGATCAGTCATTCGCAGACGCCTACACCAAAGATCTACACATTCAGAGCAGACATATGGGAGACATGATTCTGGAGTGCGATTATCCCAACTGTGCCATGAAGTTCACTCTGGCCTTCGAGAGGGACAAACATAAGTACAGTATTATTATTATTATTATTATTATTATTGAAGTTCTCCTTCGAATCGATTTCTGTTTCATTCCTCCAATTCCTCCAATAGAGCCACTCATACGGGAAAGAAGATCTCTGCGCCACCGCTCGCACCCGTCTCTCAGAACAAGCGGAAGGGACGGCCGCCGGTTAGGAGGAAATCAGTGGTTGTTTTGAGTTCTTCGAGTGAATCCGAATCGAGTGATGACATCGATGACGACGACGACGAAGAAGACGATAGCGAAGACCAGATCCAAGAAATAGAGAATAAAAATGAAGAGAATATTAGTCAACAGAGAGAGGAAGAGGAGGTGAAGGACGAGAACGAACCGTTAGATCTGTCCAAAACAGCTAAGACTGCAAACAAAGAGCCGACGAATAAAGAGACGAGAATTGAGTCGAAAACGCCGTCAAAAAGGGGTCGAAAGCGGAAGAAGAGTTCAGACAAATCTGTGGTCAAGACATCGGTCTTCAGATGTGGTTACCCCGGGTGTCGAAAGACTTTTTCCGACACCGACACCCTTAAGCAGCACGAGAGGGACACACATAAGACACCGACAGCAGACGAACGGTCGCGATATCAGCGCCGGTGCAAAGGAAACCTTTACTATAAAATATGAGGTTTTTATCGATATTTTCGGTCAAATGTTAACCAAATTATCGAAATATCGAAGCAATTAAAGCAATCGATCGATTGTTTCATAATTTATTAAATCTATTAAATAGTATATAATTTTATTTCACTTCTCTCTACTCTTTAGATCAGAATTATTATCCTTTTTGGCCAACACTTTGTTTATAGAATATATTTTAAAAATTAATTAATTGATTGATTAAATGATTGTTTATTTTTATTGTCTGTAATTAAAACAAATTTTATGGAATAAAAAAGACTTTTTTGTGAATTATATTTAAAACAATGAAATATTTGTTGAAATTCTTAACGAATTTCTATTATATTTATATTTTATATAAAACTGATTGTCGTTTGAATGATAACTATTTGATGAAAAGACAGCGCAATAGGAAAGTATGCCATACAACCCAAGTCGATAAGACTGTTCCCATGACCAGGTGAAGCACTGGGTTCATAGGATTCCAGTTTCCATCTCCGGTTCGGACTATTCTATGTTTGAGTATATCTTTAGAGACAGTCTTTCGATCGGAAACGAGTCCAACGAATGCGAAGAAGTCTATGAGAAGTGTTGTGAAATTGAAGTTATACTTCCAGCCGAACTCACTGGCCGAGTAGTCCCACGGGAACGCGTGGTGATAGTTGTGATAACCCTCTCCATATGTCAGGTAAACAACGGCATTGTTCTCCCTGGGCTCTATATTACGCTCATATGGCTTACTGCCCCACATGTGTGCGGCCGAGTTGACCAACCAGGCACAGTGCAACGAAAATATGTACCGGAAGAATACACAGATCATCAGAGCGTTAACCAATGTTTCGCTCCAAAACATGTATGGAATTAAAGTTGGAGTTAAGCCCCAGAAGAGCAGGATCAATTTGTAGTAATGTCTTCGCTGGAACCGTACGATAGGATCGGCCAAAACGTCACTCATGTCTATCGATTGGCCTTAAAATGGTTTCAATATTAATATTATAGCAATTCTATCGACAAATTCACTGTATTATACCCTTTTCTCTAACCGCCGGATGCTTTTTGCACATAAGCCAACCCATGTGTGCGAAGAAGAAGCCCCGTTTGGAGTTATGCGGATCGGCATCCGTTTCAGAGTACTTGTGGTGAACCCTATGGTCTCTACACCACTCGTATATATCGTTTTGAAGTGCAATTGTATTCGCAATCATTAAGAGTACTCTAAATGAAAATTTTGCTTTATATGACCGATGAGTCCATAAACGATGAGCTCCTGTGTCAACGTTTTGAACAAGGTTATATTCATCAATTTAGAACTTCTACAGTATCTCATTATTTAGTATTTAATTCGGATTAAGTTATCTTAAAAGACAATTATTACTGCTATTAATTCATTATAAATTTAACTGACAAAGGTGATCGATTCTTGCTACTAACGACCCTTTGAGACAGATAAAATTTCATTCCGACCGGAGGACGCTCTACGTCCTTTAATTACACATAATTCATATACATCTTAGTTTCTTTTGGGACTTTAGAAGACTGTAAGTATTGATAATACATTATTTATATATTATCTAGTACAAAATGTTACAAATTGAAATGACCAAGTTGTAAAATACTTTATAATAGGTTTCTTGATAATTACCGGCTGTTATACCGAACAAACTTCCAAAAACTGTGAAAATATATCCAAATATTATAGTTATCCCTTTGGCTGACGTGAGACTTAAATAATAGCCAAATATTGCCAACAAATGAATTGTTGAAATAATTATAACATTCTTCCAAACGATCGAAAGTTTATAACTTTTATCATTAGTTACACTCAAATCAGTTTCAGTTTTCGATATCTTATTAGACATTATGCAAAACAATGTGTTTTATATATATAACTGAATTAACTCTGTTTTGTCAGAAGTATTCCAAACATTTTCTGTAATAAGACTTTGAATGAAGAAAATAATATTTTCCTAAACTGTTGATCGAGTTTTGAAATTATCTTTTGATTCGATTGAGGAAAGTATGGAAAATGATTTATCTGTCAATTGCAAAGTGAAGTTCAATTTTATTTACATTTTATGATAGCATGGCTTCAATTTGAATTTAAAAATTATAATATATTTTAGTTTGTTTTGTCTCTTAAGGGTTACTAAATAATCCAGATCCCTTTTGGGGTCACCGATCAAATCAAGAAAAATTGTAAAAATGACAGAATATATCTGAGCTTTCATTTTAGTGCTTATACAGAGACTAACAAAGTGAGCTTGATTATGCCAATGATTTAAATAATAATTGAATTTTTCATTTTTTTAGAGTTTTCTTATATTCAGGCAAATATGAAAATATAGAAAATTCGATCGAAATTAGTTCAAATAGTTTAGTTTTAAAATTAGTTTAAAAACCCATTTGTCAAAATGATAGTTCATTTTTCTATCTTTGGTTGACCAAGTAGGACATATCATATTAACATCTTGATACTCAGTTTTTCCATATTATTGCCTGTTTTGAAATATCACTGACTATTTTGAATGAACGGGTATATAATGTGCTCCAAATGTACGCCAATTATGAATAATAATAATTTGTTTAATCGTTATTTGATTTTCAATTAATTTGTTTATATATTCGAATAAATAATTAGAAAAATATTATCTAAAGGAGAAAATTGTGCAAAAACTGAGTTTTATTATCAAGAATGCAAATCAGATCAGTGGGACCATCAGCTCAGTTATGTTGCATTGATTGCCCTTTCATTTAATCCAGTTTTTATGATTTGGGAGCAAAATAGACGAATACATAAACTCGTTCTTAAGATCACATAATATATTACAGTTTAACCAGAGCTCAATTGAAGTTCATTATCAATAAGTTTTACTCAATTTATGCATTCAATAGTTATGAACTTTCATTTGTACTTGCTCATTTTAGGCACATCAGATATAGGAAGAATACAGGTGATTATTTCAAGAGAAAGATTTTGGGACTAGATGCTTTCCCAAGAGAAACCTGGGCTAGCATTTCTGCTGCTCTACTACCGTCTTAGCACTATTTAGGTCTGATTTGATCTACCAACAATGTATTCATTTATTGAATATAATTGTCAAATAGTTTAAATCGATATATCAATCTATTGACCCTGGTCGAAATGGTCGAAATAATCGAAATCAAGAAGTTTTCAAATATTAATATTTCATTCATTTGATTCATCTGTTGTTGAGTGCAATGAAAGCCATCTATTGGTCAATAAATATAAGTAAATATGAATTGCATTCAAAACAAGCGAACGATTGATAACGAAATAGATTTAGATTTGGTTTCAATTGTTTGAAGAAAATAATAATAATTATTGTTTTGAATATAATTTAATTGATTTTAAATCTCATTAAAAGAGTTAAAAGAAATTCAATTCAAATGGCTTTCAATTTCGGCCAAAACACTGGCTTTTCGTTTGGGTCGACACCAGTGACCACATCCCAGCCCTCACTGTTCGGCTCTCAGAGCACAACCTTCGGCCAGTCAGCTGCGCCCACATTCGGTTCGGTAGCGTCGGCGCCGTTCGGGGCTCAGACTGGATCACAGGCCCAGCCCTTCCAAAGCCAAGCGCAGAGTGGCTTCGGTTCGACCCCTTTCGGCGCAAACCCATCGTTCGCTTCGCCTAACCCTGGATTCGCGATCAGCCAAACCACCCCTCAGTCCGGCTCTACCCCACTCTTCGGCTCCTCTTTCGGTAAAACAATATTCGATTCGATTCGATATAATTCGAGTTTATCTCTAATGCAGGTCAGAGTCAGCCCTCGGCGCCAGCATTTGGCTCAGGGTTTGGGCCACAGAGCACAACACCGGCCACTTCTGCCACTTCGAGTCCGTTCTCATTCCCGTCGGCACAACCACAACAGCCGACCACACAATCACTCTTTGGCCAAACGCCTGCGCCGACCACTGGCGGTGCGTTTGGCTCTCCATTCGGAGCTGCAGTCACTCCCCAAACATCACAACAACCGTTGTTCGGAACCCCTCCTCAGCCGACACAACAGCCCACAAGTCAGCCGACGCTCTCGTTTGGTACGAGTCCAGCGTTCGGCACATCGTTTGGCCAGACATCTGCGCCGGCGTTCGGCACCTCAATGACGCCAACAGCGCCTGCACTCGCAGTTCCTTCTTCTGGTGCGCCGTTATTCGCGTCAACGAATTTACGTAAGATTTGGTTGAATTGAAAGAAAAATATTAATAAATATTCGTTTGAACTATAGCTACCATTTCTGCGCCGACATCTGTTGCGCCCACTTTTGGAGGCTTTGGATCTACAACTGGTTTCAGTACATCGACGACCTCTACCGCAGCGGCGCCGGCATTCAATTTTGGAGGAACTCCTTCAGCGGCCACGACTGCAACGCCAACCCTTTCCTTCTCATTGACTCCGACGGCCCAAACCTTATCGGCATCGACTCCATCGCAGACTTTTGGTCCAACGACTGGCATCGGAGTGATGACAGGCAGTGTCACGTCAGCCACCGCTCAGCCTGGCTTCGGGTTCACCGCCTCATCCCTTCCCAGTGCTATGACGACCCCGTCGTTCACATTCCCGACGGCTAACAATCAGACGGCAACTGTTCAGCCATTGGCCTCGAGTTCGGCTCCGGCCATGTCGTCGACTGTGAGCACAACCCCCTCTGCGTCTGCATTCAACTTCTCAGCCGTGTCCACAGCCCCGGCCTTCACATTGAGCACCCCTTCGAGTACTGTGTCGGCCACGACAGCAACGGTCGCACCGTTTGGACTGAGTTCGAGCACAACCTCATCTACGACTACCACCGCTACGATCGCACCGACGTTCTCATTGGCCACAACTACTGCGGCAACACTTCCGTCGAAAACAACTTCATTCTCAATCCCATCGACTCAAACTACCAGCGCATCGGTTGCTGTGACGACCGCCCCATCCATACCCACATCGACGCCAAACCGTAATTAAATACACAATTAATTAAATGAATCATTGATTGAAATAATGTCTGTTCTGTGGGTTAGGAATGACTTTCCGTCAATTGGAAGATCAAATCAATCTATGGCTCAACGAATTGAATCAATTGGAGTCGGAGTTCCACATCCAGGCGCAGACCATTAACTCGTGGGACTCACTGCTCATAAACAATGGACTGAAAATCACTCAAATCAACGAAATGCTGGACAAACTGAGGACAGACCACACCCGACTCGACCATCAGCTGGACTTCATTATAGCCCAGCAGAACGAGTTGGAACAGCTGTTGGTCCCAATCGAGACCAATAAGTTCGAGATAAGCAGTAATAATGCGGTTAACGCCGAACGGGAGTACACCTACTCTATGGTAGAGACCGTTCACAACGACCTCAATGGCATCGGAGCCGACTTAAAGGTCAATACATTTATTATATTTTATGAAAGCATTGCATCAATCGATTGATTGATTAATAAGTATTTGATTTGAATTCAAACAGAATTTCATTAAAAAGTTGAACGAAATGCGTGCGAATCAGGACTCGAGCGATCCGTTGGCACAAATCGGCAAAATATTGAACTCACATATGGATGCGCTTCAATGGATCGAAACCCAGATCAAGACCATTAAAATCACATCCAATTAGTTGTCTATAGTTTTCAAAATCAATTATTATTTGCTTTGTATTTGTGTTTGTGTTCACTGTTTTTGAATTCATTATTAAATTAATTTATTTTTAATTTATTTCTATTCAGTGAATAAAATTAATTAAATTTCAATCTAATCTTGGATTACTGTAAGACAAAAATTGCATTTTCAACGATTCGGGTCAAAAATATTTGTGACTATTTTGTGACAAAATAAATATTCTGATTGTGAATAAAACAGAGGTTTTATATAAAGTATATTAAACTGATATAAAGTCTAAACAAATAATAAATAATTATTAATTGATATCTTGTTTCCGGTCTTTAGAGTTCAATATTTCAGTTCTATATACCACTGTTCACATACCCGGGTATATTCAGATTATTTACAAAAAGACTCGGATTATGTGATTATAATCTGCACTTATCGAGAGAACAACCGTTTTGTGCACAACCTTTAGTACAGGGCCCGTAAGGGTATGCCACAGAACCATAGTTGCCATCGCACTGGTAGATGTGATCTCTTATACAGTCGTCACCCAATAGTATACTCTGTCCGCAATGCTGTCCACTGCATGTGTTCAAACAGATACAGTTCCCCGGATTCTCTGGACAGTAGTCACTCGCTGTTCCCTTAGTAACGCACCCATAAGTACAGGGCCCGAAATGATGGGCTACTGAACCTCTTTGTCCATTGCATTGATAGATATGATCTTTGAGACAACCAGTCATTCCTGGCTTTTGTCCGCAATGTGTGCCGGAATGGCTGTTATCGCAAATGCATTCGCCGTACGATTCGACCCAAAGAAGTGATGAAAAGCAAAACACAATTAATATTTTTGTTAACATTTTTATTATTAGAACTTCGCTTAAGAAATGAACTGAAAGTATATTTTATAGAAATTATAGCAAATAATGACTTCTTTTATACTTTTTATGCAAAAAACTAATGAATCTATTATTGCATTCAATTAAAGGGCAATAAAATAATAAATGAATTTATCAAAAGTGTTGGTAACTTAACGAATAAATTAAATGATAAAATGAAAAACAAAAACATAGCTGTAAATTATAAGTGCAAGGTCAAAATTGCATTTCTTATCTTAAATTTGTGTGGGTGAGTGTTGAAAATAGTGAGTTTTGCATTTGATCAAGATGGAAAATAGGAAAGAAATGTCTTATATGATCCTGAAACTAATAATCAAGAGATAACATAGCAAGATCATTGGTAAAAGGGTAAATGAGTATGTACCCCAACCCCGTTCCCAATCACATTCAATTAGTAGAATACTGTAACCGTCAGGATATACATGACACGTGTGAAATGAGCCGGGATATAGACTATTCCATATTACAGAATGTTAACGGAAATATTGAACAACGCATACATTGTAAACATTGCATACAGTACTGTATTATACTGTATCATACAGTACTGTAACAGTACAATGTGTTTTAACTCAGGTATCAAAAAGATTTGTCTCTGTATAACGAAAAGTTCAAAAACAATCAATTCTCTGATTTTTCTTTTTTATTCAAATAATTCCATTTAAATAATAATTGTGTTTAACGTAAATAATAGTTATTATAATAAAATGAATATTAAAATACAATTCAATATAAGTTTTGAATTTAATTAATACAAAATAATCTTTTCGTATAATATACTGTAAAGGTTTTAATTAATTATCTCTTCTGTTCGATGGTTCGCATAGTTTAACCCATCATAGTTAACCACTTATAGAGTGAACAACCCTTTTGGTATACTGCAGGGACCGAAATGATGGGCAGCCGAACCATAAAAGAGCCAGAGCATTGATAGATGTGATCATATAAGCAGTCGGCACTCAGTAGTACACTCTGTCCGCAATGCTGTCCACCACAAGAATTGAGACAGGTGCATGCTCCATGTGCTTCGTTGAAAAGAATTGCTGAAAAGCAAAATACAATTAAGACTTTTGTTAACATTTTTGCAAATAGTTATAGAAATTATTAATAGATCTTCTGAAGAAATAAACTGAAATTAAATATTAAATAATTAATCCGTTTATACTATTTATCCAAAAAGAAAAAGAAAAACAAAATAATTAATCTATTATTGCATTCAAATAAAAGCAATAAAATAATTAAAATTATCTAAACTTTCGCTAAATTTATGAATAAATTATTAATAAGAATCCGAAAATACAACAAAAGCATAAATTAAAAGAGCAAGGTCACACGTGCCTTTAGAATTTGATACACAGGGCAGGGGCTCAAATTGTATCCGTTTGATCTGGTCAGTTTTTGGTGTGAGTTTATTTTTCAAAATTCACAACTATTTGGTCCTGGAATTGATTATTCACTATATAATCTGTCATTTATCCTTTGATTCGGTTGTTATTTGTATTCAATTTTCAAATCACCACAAAATACTTCCGTTCCTATTACCGTAAGCGTTTGAAGTGGTCATCTGCACCTAGCTCATTAGGTTTAACTATATTATATAGTGAGCCTAATTCGATCAATTGGACCACTTCTTCATTTCTGGTCCATTCGATGAGCATTCGGCCCTCTGAGGTCATTGTGCCCATCATTGGTCCAGAATTGACTCCAAATAAACATAATTGTAAACTAATATTCAGATTAATAGTTATAATTGAAATACTTTTATCAGAAATTAAATTCTTTTTAATTGCATTACAATTGCATACAATTTTCTGATAAGGCGTGCAATTCTAGCCCGGATACAATTGAAAAGTTTCCTCTTTATAAAAAATCCTCTGCAAATAAATGTCAAACAATTGACTGATATATTCATAACTTATTTATTATATAAATGATTACAAAATTAATAATTGAGTCAAACATAACAAATAGTATTATAATATTCGCAATAATATTAATATTAATAATAATTTAATTAAATATAATCAACAATTGGTGTAAAACAAAAGCATTTTTTTTATTTCATATTATCTCTTGTGTCCGATGTTTACGAGTTCAACATTTCTGGGTATTTGTCGTTTGATCTGATCGTTGACTTCGAATACGGTTCGATCCAAACGCAGACAAAACCATTGCTTCGGTTTAAGACTCGCTAACTGTGCGAACACTTCAATCACTTTATAAGAATCCATAAGTGTCTGCGCAGAGTTCGGGCCTTTATATCGGACTAACTCTAATGTATGCAATGACTCACTACTGGCCAAATGCTCGAACCCGTCGTCACTAATGTTAGTCGAGTTTAGAATCAAATACTGAAGAGATTTGAAATTAGAGATCACCTGAAGTGCAATCAAAAGACATTGAATTCGTTTAAGACTTAGAAATCGATTGAATGCATGCAAACCATACCATACCTGCCATACGCTCTGTTGGCAATCGTTTTCTATGAAAACATAGTTTAACTCCAATTGTGTTAAAAGCGGTAAATAATTGATTGTTTCCATAAATACAGACAAAGAGATGACGGCATCGAATAGAGTCAGCTCTGTTAGAGTCGATGGTATTCTCGATAGGAATGAGTTGTATTGGAAATCACTTTCAGAGTGTATGCCATCGAATGCAAACACATTTACATTTGAATCGAAGTCTAAATGAATTTGTTTTAATTTTTTCAACTTTTTTAGCGAATCTTTGTGTTGACTCTCGTTATTAAAGTGCAGATAAAGTGTTTCGATGTCCGGAAAGTTAGCATTGATTGCATCCAAATAGCCTTCGAATACAAATACATTTAAATTCAAGTTTTTAACCATTGATTTGTTGGACTGATTCGCAACCAAAGCATTGATTACATCCATAGCTTCCGATTCTGTGATCTTATTCTCGGGAATGAAATACAGTTTTTTCAATTCAGTGCCAAATGTTTGCAAATAATGACAAAATATTTTTAAATTAATTTCATTAATCATCGGTCGGCTTATTATCAGGTCTTCTATTTGTGGCACAACTCCAGTGCTGTCCATCTCTATGGGCTTTTCATAAACTCCATAAATGGGCTTTCCTTTGGTCAGACTCACCGAAAAGTGCTTCAGAGCTAAGAATTTATATTTCATTAATATTTTTCAATACTTTACACAAATGGCTGTAACGGAGGCCTCAATAATGAGGTCAAAGGATAGACAGATTGGTTATATCCAACGAAACGCAAAGTGGGAATCGCGATTCCCAATTCAATGCCTTATAGCTAAGCTA
>JAQIWA010002487.1:0-13181 GCA_034693305.1 Eueremaeus valkanovi
ACAAGTAATTTAAGAGATCATACGGAATAAATTTTACAAGATAATCGAGGGGCAGCTTGGACATTACAAGTGAGCCGAGTCCTTTATGTTAAGACAATTGTAATGATGTGATTGGCGGACAGGACGAGTGCAGAGCCAGTTCTAGTGCCGTATGTTTTTATATGTATGCCTGGATTTGTTATGATTTGGTTGTTGGCTCATAAATCCTGGAATGTTGCTCAGCCTTACCAACTGTTCCATCAGATAATGTGTGACACTTTGAATTGTCAGAGTCTGTCGCCGTTTGTGTTGCATTCAGTCCAATAGTATGTTTTTTCTGTTTCTACTGTTCCTCCACTGTTAGACACTGTTATATATATTTGAGTAGTAGTGCTGTCATTGAAAATCTCGAACAAACAAATGTTATTCTTATGAAACCCATTCACCTCTACTGAGTTGACAGTAGAGACAGGATAGAAGAGAAAGGGATGGGAAGACCAATACTAGAAATAGTAGAGCTTTGGCTTTAATTATTCTGCGAGCTGCTAAATATTTAAAGTTGCAAGTGAACAACATCCCTGTGCACGCCATCATGTAGTGTAATGTAATGTAGTGAAATGTGATGATATTCCCAGAAGAGTTTATTGCTTTGCCTGCTATGCCTTCTCCATGCAGTCAGCATTGCCTGCTATGACTGCATTTGCTCTGTTATGCCTCACATACACACTATTTTGTGCTGGTGTTGGAGCACAGGCAGCATTTGCTATGTACTGTAACAGTATAACGAGATAAACTCAGCGGGAATTTTATCGCTATCATTATCAGTTTTAATATGATTACCAGTGACGTAGCCTTTCATCAAATGAATTACGCATTCAATGCAAACTCAATATCCAAACGCATAATAATTTTATTCTCAATTTTTATTCGCTTTATTTAATATTATATTAACTTATAGTCGACTCTCTGTTCTCTGTACTATCGCTACTCTATTACAGCGATTCAATCGAATCTTGACTTACTTTCAATGCCTTCCGATTTATATGTAAGAAAAGAGTAGAGAAATATTGGAAGTTATGGATCACCAAAACACTCTTTAGGGGCCAATTAACTGACAGAAGCCATAGTCTTATCGCCGCTTTTTTCTCTAACAAAAATGCTTTAATACAGCGCTAACTCAATGCTTAACTTATTTTGTGGCTGTTTTGCACATATTTTTAATGACTCCTTTGAGATGATCGTAAAGGAAAGGCACGAAAATGAAGAAAACGTATTGCATATTGTATTGCACACACACTTTCTTGCCCTGTATACATTTAACACAACACGGTATACTGTAGCTATTCGGGTGCATTTTACATTGAATTAGACCCACACTGTAATACTGGTGCAGATTGAAAAAAGTGCTACCGTAGTTTAAAAAGAGTTGCACCGGTAGAGTAAAGTTCATAAATGCCTATTTCACAAATTGATGGAATTCCTAAAGCCTTTTGCTTTTATCCTATTTTGTAACTTAACACAAGTGTTAAGAACTCATTTGGGACCGATTAGGTGCTCACTACCAGCTCACTTAAGTCATACAATACATAAAAATAACATTGTGTGCGAACCTGTACTCTGTCTATAGAGTAGTGTTGTTTGGCGTAGAAATGCGCTATCATTTCAGAGCACAATTGGCAGCCATTGTGAGCTCAACGTTAAGAATCCCAATGAGATTTGGTGTTAAAAACAGATTTGCAAGGATTTACCTGCAGTTGGCATAGATGGTAGAGCACAGGCTGTTGATGTCTTGGGACTGTTTCGCTGTTTCGCACTTTCCTTTGGGACCGATCTTACGATTGTGTAACCCGTCATACAAGACTACATCACTCCTGGGATTCAATTGAACAGTCTTTGCGTCCATAACATGGCATAACTCTTACATCATTACAGCCAATACTCTGAATACTTGAGGCGTTTTATGCACATTACCACAGATTCTGTGTTTAAAGACTTACTGCCGGTGCCTCCAACACATAAAAAATGCGTAACTCTGTTTGAATTTGATTTAAATTTATGTTAACTCATATTATAGTCTATAGAATATAAATATATTCATCCGTTATGTTATTCTTATTCATATTTTACTCATATTTTGCACATTTTGCAGATTTTTCCTCAAATTCTTCCTGAAATGTAACCAAAACTGTTTGAAGAACGCGGGTAACCCCAGAGACATGAGACGCTTTCAGGTATGGCTTCATATGTTTGTACTGTACTAGTTCAGTTCATACAATACATTGTAGTATGCATTCATATCTATGTACAGTGCTATCTATACATACACATAGAGTAATGTGCGAATGCCAACAGTGCAAACAATGCACAAAATTCAAACTTCATTATTATTTATGAAATTGTATAGACTTGAGACCCGAACTCCATTCTCTGATGGCATCTATCCTTCTCTGCCTCTCTCCCTGTGCTTATCTTAGCGAATAAAAATATATATAAATTTCGTGCCAAGACTTTAGATGCCGTCAAACCGTTGTAGAGTCTGAAGAGCACAGTTATGTGTTCTTTCTGTTAGTGCTGTATATTTCTCTGTGGGCACAACAAAACTGAATATAAGGCTTAAGCTCTTCAACGCTAACTTCTCTCTGTTTTTCATTCCCACTCTATCTCTGACTGTATGACTGTATAGTCGAGAGAGTAGAGTAAAGTAAAAAAAACTTGAAGAGAGAGAAGAGTTTTTCAAAATTAGATAAGAAAAACTCGGCTCGACTTGAATTTTGATGATATTTGTTCGCAAGAATAGCTTTTCATATGCTTTATGTATGAAGTGTAAAGTTTTTGAGGAGCTTCTAAAATGGAGTAACATTACAAAAAATAATTTTTTCCCACCGCCTGTAGGGGTTTCTCTTTGTGTCAACTGTATTATACAATACAAGCAAAGGCTTTCCCTTGAGATGCATATCATTAAATATGGAATAAATAGTGTAAAGACTCTAAAGAGTCTGTGTTTGGTATTCTTCGCCAATAATATGAGCCTATCTTTCTCTTTCTACTATTACATCGTTGGCACTGGTGTTAGACTTTTGCCAACTATTACTTTAACTAATAGAACAGTCAAAAAATATGCACATTTTTACACCAACTCTCTAATGATAATTATTATTAAACTCACGTTTTGTTTTGCATTCATTTTTTTATATACAGAATATTCTATTATTATTATCAGCTATTCGTTCGTTAGTTCAGTCATTCATTCAACCATTCATTCATTATAGATATTCAGCTGAATAGTAGAATAACAATCAGAAAAATTAATTTATTAAATAATTATATAAAATCTGAATTAAATGATTATTTTATATAAATCTATATAAAGTGCGAAATACTTTCCTAATGTTGTTTATATCGTATTCTTTGGGGTTTTCTTCACTCTATTGAGGCATCGCTACAGCGAATGGCGATCGAGAAAAGGATATTTCGATTCTCTTGAGATCAGCCATCTTTGGCTGTGTTGGTTGTGTTGTGTGTATGTGTCGCAGAGGAAACACTGAAATCAATTGCTATCTCTTTTCCAAACAAGACTCGTGTCATTTGAATGCAGATTTTTTCCTTAGCATTAATGCTATCAAAATTCAGAAATGAGTTCTTCAGTGCAATTGTTTATAGAATTTTGTTTTTTATTTGTGTTTTCAAAGCAATTGTAATTCAAAATAAGTTAAATTTGGAAACGAATTGACATAACATATAGGGTTTGGTAGGAAAACAGAATCTTTTTCCTAACATTAAAATTCATAGATGAGCAAGGGGAATTGTCTAGCCAATCACCCCAGGGCGATAATTAGGGAGTAAATGAATCTAATTTTTTTAAAGTTCAAATGAAACATGTTTTAGCTGTATCTTCACCTTACCCTCTTCAGTTTGAGTATCTTTGCGCCATATATTCATCCAGAATACTTTGGTTGTGATCCTGAACCTGCATGTCCTCCAATGAACTCAGTTTCCAATTCTATTTTTTACATTTTTTCACTCAAATAATGCAATGAATTCAATCGTGAATTCCTTAAAGTATTTCTAAATTCAATTGTATTACCATTTTATATGAGAACCGAATTATTGACAATTATTTGCTATCTTTTAGTGTCTTCACTGCTCTTTGTTTTCTACATTTTCTTTAGTCTCTCATTTGAGTCAATTTAAACATAACTTCATTTTATGCACATTTATTCTGCGCTTGTTTTTGTTGAAACAGAAGTTTTTTTGACGTCTGGTTTATTTCGTTCGACACAATATGTTTAAACTCCTTCATCTACATAGGGTATAGGGTATAGGGCCAACTAATTTAAAGGGTTTGAATCCTATTAATGGGAATTTTTTGGACTAAATATGATTTTTCCTTAAGTGGAATATTAAAATGCAACCTTGCTACCTTTGCACGCATTACCTGTCACAAAGTAGATGTAGAATTGAATTTGAATTTAATGTCTGAACTCTTTTAGCACATGATTTTCAAAATACTGTTTTGCAAATTATTAATATTTAACTTAATTAGAGATTAAATACTTTTAGACTTATTAAAGCAATTAAAAGCTTTTCAGAAACTATTTTATCAAAATTATTCGTTTTAAGGAGTGATTGAAAATATTTGTAAACCAGTTATTAATATTGTACGCAAATATTAATACAAGTAATGTTTCCTTTGGTTAGAGTTCTGTTTATTTTAATAATTTCAAACTGTTTTTGGTTTTCTTTAAAACTTGAGTTCGTCTCTCATCGGTTCAAACGATGTGTATAACAGTTAGCGCTCATTATCTCACTTAAAGTATTTATTTGTGGTGTTAAGTGAAAAATAATTACAGGATGTGGACATGTAGTTAGAATTTAGTGTAAACAGAATCTTGACTGACGTTTCATAGACTGGCGATAAGTCGTGCGAAGTGTGCGATCGCCAGTCATTGCTTCTGTCAAACTTCGTTAGATGTCTGATAACGTAATTATAGTCCGCTTTTCCTAATATATTGACCGCTTCTGTTCAGCACTCATACGAGTTAGCACTTGGACTCTAAGAAAATATATTAGTTTTTATATATTTCGGAAATTCAAACTTCAAACCAACCAATAAAACAATTATTTTAAACTCGATTTTATCGCAAGTTATTTACATCTTTTGAAAAAAATAACAAAAATAGACTCAAATGCAAACATATGGGGAATATTCAGAAGAATAAGATTTAATAATAGTAAACATGATCTGGGTAGACTAGGGAATAGACAAAAAATGTTGCATTTAAACAAAATTGTTCTCAACTATTAGTATGTCTTGAATTGAATAAATAATAATGTTTTGGATGCATAAACTGATTGACCTTGCATGAATGATGGAATAAAATGATTAATTAAAACTTGATTGAATAGGTTGTTATAGTGACCCAGGTGGCAGTGGACGGCACATTGCTGGCTGTGTCTGACAATATGTTTGTACATAATAATTCAAAGCACGGCAGACGAGCAAAAAGACTGGACGCGTCTGAAGGTAACCAAAAACGTTAACTAATGTCCAAACAATTAGTTTCGGCCATATCTTTGTTGATATGTTTAATAAATATCTGGTTGAGAATTGGGTAAAGTTTCAGAGCATTGCAGTGTAGTGTACAGTACAGTACAGAATATAACAGTACAGTAGTCTCCATGAGTTGTCTGACAAAACAGATATAATGTTAGGCCGACTGGCGTTCACTTCTAATTCTGTGTTCACAATATAAGAAAGTAATTCTGGCGTTGGATCGCCTCAAACCATGGATGCAGTGCTGGCACACATCTAATCCCATGAGATGATCCCAACGGACATCCAATACAAGCGCTACAAAGGGAACGATAAAACATTACTGCGCTTTGAGCTAATGCTAAGAAAATTATACCGAAAAACATATCTGTTTTTATGTGAATGGCTTTGAATATGAAATACTGTAAAAGACTTGAAGTTATAATAAATATAAAACAGAAAAAGTGATACAAAATATATAAAGAAAAGCAGAACTTAAGCCAATTGTTTGAAGAAACGAAATCATGTAAACTAATGGTATATTTCTTTTATATACTTATTTCTAATCTTATGCATCACTAGTTTCAACATTAGTTTCAATGCTTTTATAACTGATTTATATTAAATCTGTTTAATAACGACTTTTTTCGAATTCTGTTTTTATTTTTATTTTTCTTCTGTTGTTATCGACAAAACTTATGATATTTACCGAACATAACATAAATAGTCATTCTGTATATCCCTTCGAGTCTAACCATAAGCTCATAAAGTAATGCTTTAATAAATAAAGTAATGTTTAATCAATGTATGAAAAGTCACAATAAAAAAGTTATTCATTTATATAAATAAGAGCTCTTTTCTAACATTACTGCGATTTGTTAGAGAAGAGAGAAAAGAATACAATTTATAGAATTGAAAAGAGAGCTCAAACTCAAAGAAAATTCAGAGTTGTTTGACTCAAACTAATAGGATTAATAAAAGGCCTGCACCGTTATTGCTTGGGCACAATACCAATATATTGAACACTGCACTAACTGTACAGTAAGGGCATATGCATTGCCAGAATTGGCTGCATTGGCGGCAGTGGTAGACACAGATAGAACCAAATGGTGACAAAACCAATTGAAGTCAATTGTCACACAACTGAATGAATTGCTGCCAACTCTTAACAGCAGTAATATGAGCCCAGCCTTTAGGACACAAAAGGACAGAATGTATGGAAAGAATACGTGTCTTGTTTTCAGATTAGACATACTCTCTGCTACACTACTGTTACATTAGACTACTGTAGCACTACTGCACCCGTGCTCTCATGCCAGTGCTCAAGATGTGGGCCGTTCTCTCATTTAGTTGTTCTAAAGCCAAATATATATTGAATGTATTGAATGACTAATTTATTCTGATTGATGTCACGACAGTTCCCTTTACAGCCACCCCGTGCATCAAAGCCATCAGTCCAACCGAGGGATGGACTTCTGGCGGATCCACTGTTATCATAATCGGTGATAATTTCTTTGATGGACTTCAAGTTGTTTTCGGCACAATGTTAGTATGGAGTGAGGTATGGGTCACACAATTAAGATAACTACTAATTATTATAAATCTATTATTAATATTACTGTAATGTCTGACCCATTGGCCGTATAGTTCGTCACAGCACATGCCATTAAAGTACAAACCCCACCCCGGCACATTCCCGGAGTGGTAGAAGTTACCCTGTCTTACAAATCGAAACAGTTCTGCAAGGGAGCACCAGGAAGATTTGTTTATGTCTGTAAGTGTACGGATGTTTCCAATTATTTTCTTTTGAAAATTCTGAGAAAATCAATGTTTAAGTTATTAATAATTTCTTTACTTTTGAGAAATAAATCATAACTGAAGCAAATGATTGCTTCAATCGATCATATTTTTCGTTTTTCATCACTTAATTTATTAATAAATAGAAAATAGTGTAGAATATAGTGAAGTATTTGCTCTAAAAATATAAGACTATATATAATCAAAAAAGTTTTGGTTGACTGCAGTCTTCTGTCGCAAAATTCGATTTCTTCGTTGAACTGAATCCTTGGCTTCAGTTTTATCTAAAATTTATTTTTATTCAATCTTCTCGTTCTTAAACTTCTTTAAGAATCTGTGCGATTGAATCCATACAAGTCTGCAAAGCATCACAATTTGTAGTCTTTATATTTGAGTTCATATCAAACTTTGTGTAGACTTTGAAAAATTTGCTCTCATTTCAAATTAATCTCTTTTCCGAATATATTCTTTATTACATGTAATAAATAACTGTCAGTGTGTTTAGCCTTTAATCTGCAGAACACAATTGGAACCAATACTATAGTGTAAAGTGAATACACATTTGAAGATAGAAATACAGAATAGAATAGTTTGAATCCGAACAGAAAAACCCGTTTTATTCAGAAATAAGTTACGATAAGAGCGGAGATAAGACTACCAGAAACTAAATTACCGCTAAAGTGAAAATGAGATTCAAAACTAAATGGAATTACAGGCAATCATATTCACATTTAGAGAACCAGGACCCTTTCGCTCAGACAATAATTGACTTTCAAAGACTTATTGAAAGAAAAATTTATATTTATATCAAAAACGTTTTAAATGCAAACAAAACTCTTATAAAAAAGCAAAACACGCATCGATTAAAAGTAAAACCTATTATATTCCCTGAACAGCCCTAAACGAGCCGACCATTGACCATGGATTTTTGAGATTAGCCAAACTCATTCCTCGACATCCGGGAGATCCAGAAAAGCTGCCAAAAGTCAGTATTGAATTCAAAAGTTTGAGAAAAGACACAAATTCTTTGAAATATTAACCGTTTATTCAAAACAATAGGAAATTATACTGAAAAGAGCGGCCGATTTGGCCGAAGCCCTGTATAGTATGCCGCGAAACGCACCTTCACAGTTGACTGGTCTGCCAGCGCCGAGATCACCGGCCAGCGCACTGAACAACGCGGCGGCAGCTGCCATGTCGGCCGCCGGCTTCAACGCGGCCTACGCCGCCTCTGCAGGTCAGCTGAACTACCCGAGCGAACAGACAGCACCAGTATATCATCCGCAGAACCCTCAGTCCAATGCATGCAAGTTTGACCGAATGAACGCTTATAACACATCCCATAAGTCGATGCCATCACATGTTTATTGTTATGTTTATAATAATGGTATATAATATTCGCATGAATTCCAATCACTTTCCTTCCAATCGATTTGTTTGACTCAGTTTTGCCATACGTTTCACTCTATCCTTATTTGGCTTTCACTCAACTCTATACACAAAATCGTTTATTTATTAATCTTTTTCCGACTTTAATGTCTAAAACAAACTGATTCTCACATCTGAACAATGCATAGACACATAAGAATAGAAACCAATTGTTTTTAGACCTGAATTCTAAAACTAAGCAATTAATCAATACTACTGTAGACTACAACCGAACGCAGTCAAGCAGTGTATCCCCGAGTCGTGGCTATGGCTCTAACGCGTCAACTCCTCACAGCAGTAGTGGAGGAAGTTCTTACGGTGGCAATGGAACCGCTGCCACCATGAATGGCGGCTATGGGAGTCCACCCACAAATATGACAACAGCAGTACCCGGATCACCCGGACTATTCAACGGTTTGTCAGCTTATCCTTAAGTTTTGTTTTTGCAAATTATCTAATATTTTATTATTTCATATAAAGTATTAAATATTTAATAAAAAGTTATTAATATTTTTATTGTCAGTAATTATTAATATACTGTAATGACAATTAATACAATGTTATCCTCTATGGCCAGGTATGACAAGTATAGTCTCGGCCTCACCCTTCGCAGCCATGAATCCATTTGCACTGCCGACGTGTAACGGCCAGTCGTATGGCTCATCAATTGTTTCGTCGACCAAATGATCAAACATTGGGATCAACTCTATTGAACACGATTTACAAATTGAGACAAAACTCGTTGTTTTATTGGACGCACATTATATGATATATTATATTATATATTATACTATACTATAGTGTATATGAAAACTGTATTAATTGTATTCATTAACTCATATTAAGTCTAATTCAGAGCAAACTTTACAACGAAATTATATAAATGAGAGAAAGGAGAATAGTTTGCGGTTATTAACCAATTTATAATAACTTTCATCAAAAACACGTAAGAAATAAATTTATTATTAAATTCTTTTTTTTTTAATTTCTGCATTCAATTACACTTAGTTTTAGCGACAGTTTCAAAAACTGACCCTTTCTTACAAATAATAACTTAATGGGTGCTTAAAATAATGAGAAGTTATATTAAATGATTTAAAACTATAATTATATTATACGCTATAAAAGAATAAATATATTGAAAAATATATAAAATTCATAATTCATTCAATAATTTCGCTTCTAATGAAAAATGTGCCACAAATTCATCTCTTTCTATGGAAAAGGATTTGAACCGATTCTAACAATGAATGACTTATTATGTATTCAAACGATATAATGCAAAATACATCAATCATTGCGAAAAAAGCTTATGATTATATTGTCTCAGAAAACACTGAAATTTGTAAAAATATTTCCTCTTTTTTTTGAGATATTTTAATTCATTGTATGAAAAATGTTTGACAAATATATAAAGTATTCATTTTTTATTATAATATTCTGTTGAATGCAAAAAATTGTTTGGTTTATTCGAAGCATAAAAAGAAAATGAAAACAAAAATTATATATGAAATGCATGAAAACTAAATTATGTAAAATTTCAGACTTGACTTAACGCAACAAAATTTTTTATGTGTTTACTCTATCTTTAAATATTTACAAAAGAATTTTAATCTTTAAGAATCTCTGGAGTGATAATGAATTTAAGCGTCAATTCAATGTAAATTATATTCAATTTATTAACATTTAATCTGATTTTAATTATCTTCAGACAAGAAAAGCGAAGAAATCATCAAAAAGTTCTTTATTTGAGTCTAAAATTTAATGTTATTTTTAGTTTATTTTTTAAGCCAAACGAAAATATTGTAAATTTTAAGAAAACAAAAATGTTTTTTAATTTTTATTCTTTTACTGATTTTTGACTGTATTTTGTAAAAAGAAAATATTAATTCTTTTCGTGTATTTTGTGATTTAAGAATTTGTGCAATACTTTAATGCTGTCTATAATACTAATAAAAAACAAATCAATACTTTATTTGATAATTGTTTGCCACTCAATCCAAACAGCAAGTAGTCTATTGAGTCGGACTTGTCGGTGCATAAGGACCGACACCGACACCCGGACTGTATAATAGCACAGAGTAGTAGAGCTAAATATAATAGTGAGACTCTCTATGCAAATATTGAACGAATAGTGGGTTTTGTAAAGATTGAAGAGCAGACCAGAACTGATGCATAAATTTATATGATATACAACTCTATGATATAGAGTTAATAATGTTGTTATGCAAACCATCTGCTCTCCAATAAATGTGTGTACATTACCTCTTATGCCTGTGCTTATGCTTATGCCTGTGCTCTACTGTACTGTACTGTACTGTACTGTACTGTACATCCAAATACATTGCATGTCTTATAATGGAATTAAAGCCAGCAATAGGTTGACTGAATAATAATGTGCTTCACTTCACGGACCGATTCAATTGTGAAATGATGGCAATTCATGCCATAACTGGGTATATGACTGACGATAGAGACACTCCATCCAAGAGAGGAGTCAAACACCCAGTTCTGTACACTCTCTGTTCATATAACTGTAGTTTGAGTTAATTTTTTTAAGTGACAAATCGAGGGAACAACACATTACTGTATTGTAGTTCATACGAGACATTTATGTTAGCAAAACAGCGAAAAAGCATTACTTTTTTAAAAATCCTATTTATTATTAAATTCTATTCTTTGCGACACAAGTGATGGTAAGAAGTATTGCAGTGAAGAAGCTTTTGCAGCAAAAGTCAATTTTAAAGCGTTTGTGTGTCTCAACAGTTGTGCTAATACTGTACAACACTGTAACGTCATATGAGTTGTTGGAAATGGATTTTGGGCTGATTTGGTCACAGGTGCGACGATAGGTTTAATGAGGTGAGGCTATAGACAGTGGAATGAGTCACTAAATCTAACTCAATATAATTTTCATTCAATTGTCAATTGCATCACATATACGGCTCGCCTTCAAATGGTTGAGCAAAGACTGGTAGACTGACTGTGAGCACAGGGCCACAAATGCCAACTACTGTACCAGCACTGTACTAACACTACAGTAACTGTACTAGCTTCTATTTGCTATGCACTGTGCGATCCAATTATACGAGAGTTGGCAAAAAGGCATTCAGACTAATACTGCGCTTATTTGCATACATTTAGATTTCACCCCAAACCCAGACATAGGCAACACTAACACCAGTTTGGGTTCACCTTTGAATCCCGGCTACGACTATGGCATAGCATATATTGAATAAATCGGGAATAAACTAACGGAGGGTTCGATTCGCGCAATCGATTTGCAAAACTAATTTTTGGGCTCTAATGAACTAATGCCTTATTTTTGCTCATTTTTACAGCACTTTCCTTCTGCTCCCGTTCTGTCAGCCGAATGACTAATAAGACAATCGAATTATGAAAGAAATTAAAATTAATGATAGAATTGAAAAGTGAATACAATTTTAATCGATTTCTAAATAAATAAAATTCAAAACACTTTTATAAAAAGCAGTGAATTATTAATACAAATGAGATTAAAAGCGATTCACAAATGTCTTCAATTTTTATAGACTAATGCATTAAATAAATTAATGAATTTTATATGTATTTGAATTCTTCTAAATAACAAGATTTAGATTCCGACAGAAATTTAATTTTTTATAACTTTTCCGAATAACTGATCGAATAAATTGAGTTCATTTAAAAGTCTATATTAGACTCGACTTACAGCATGCGATCGACTGAATTGGGCCCAAATTGGACTAATTTGGAAAATTGATGTCAATATATTTTAGCACCAAAGGTGAATTATTAATCAGGATCAATTTTGTGACGACTTTAATTGAGTTGAATTTAAAAAAATTCTAAAAAAAGTTTTTAAAATCAAAATGAAGCAAGCAAGTGCAAAGACTCGGAGGTTATTTTTCTTTTAATATCACATAATATCGAGATTTTTATCAAAAGAATTGAAAACTAAGGAAGAGTTGGATTTGATTACTAAGAATAGAAAGAAATCGATTGACGCGAAGAATAAATAAATTAGTGGTAAGTGTGAAGAATGGCTATCAAACTCAGGAAAGCTATTCATTAATTTATAAATGAATGAAATACTTTGTTTCAGATAAAGCAGGTGTAAACTGGGCTAGGTCAGTAAATAAGTGCAGGCTTTTAATACGATATACTATAATATATAACTGATGAATCATGCTTGCTTAAAGTAAACAATTATTAATATTTTCAAAAAAATTTGAATGTTTTTGTAAATTATAGATTATAAGCCGTGATCTCCAACTTTGATTTAGGGTATAAAATTGCGTTTATAGTGGCTCCAGATTTGATCTGGTTCACAAGATATGACCAGTTTATCGCTTGTTTGCAACACTCGTTCTATGTTTGCATTATTTGACTAATAATTCAATAGAATTCTTAACATTCAGTATTGAACGCATTGTTTGATTACTGG
>JAQIWA010002488.1:0-13181 GCA_034693305.1 Eueremaeus valkanovi
CAATTACCGAACAAATTCTATAGACTTTCAAAAATAACATTGCTTCATATTTCGGTTTCTTTTCCGAAAGCCTAATATTTTCGACTATACCTGTCTGACTGTCACTAATTTATATGAAGAGACGACAAAAATCTTGTGATTTTCATATTCATACTTATAGTACATGTTCTGGATACTCTATAGAATTTAAATTCCATTGCATTTAGGAATTCCTATTAATTCTGAACAGATAATGGCATGGATGACATTGAGATATAAAATATAGATTGGAATAACCAGAACTTCAATTCAATGTTTAAAAGTATGCTTGATCAAATTATGAATACCTGTCTTTAAGTACCGGTAGTTTGAAATCTCTTCGAACACATTCATATTGGAAAGGGATAGCAAAGGGGGTCTAACAAACCCCCCCCTATGGTCGAAAATAACATTCAGACTTGTGGAATGCACCCACACAGACCTCCCTATCTCGAGTCTTATATAGGCTTGAAATTAATTAATAAGAAGTAGGGTCATTTTACATAGATCAAAGGTCGATGTGGCCAACCGTGATTATTTCAAATGGAGCATGTTCATGTTCTTCTTATCGAATGCAAATACAGTCGGCCCACAGGTATACTTAACTGCATAACACTATTATACTGTTAATGGTTTTAAGGTGTGTTCGGCCCAAAAGAGACCTACTGTACCAAGGCATAATAAAGTGCAGCTGTCCTACTGTCGCACACTTCACTGCCGCACATCGTAAAAGCATTAAAGCTATGTTCGCCTGGATTTAAAACCGGTTTGGGTTTAGAATGGCTAATATATAAACCTAAACACGATCGGGGTGAAATATGGCACTAAGTTAAACCACATATCCCAAACTGGTCCACAACATTGAAGCGCATGCTCTCTACTCAGCGCCTTCTAAAACCACAGTTGTTGCTGGTTTAAAAAAGTGTTTTAATTGCCAGTTTAAACCTGTTCGGGCTCACTTTTTAAACTAGCTTAGCTTAAACTAGGGATTTAAGGAGCAGGGCGAACATGGCTTAACAGTCTATACTGACTTAATACTGGATTGTATTTTATGTTATCTTAAGTTTGAGTTTTGATGATATCTTATGCGAAAAAATTTACTAATAATTGGATTGAATTTATTAAATAAACTTTTTATTAAATTTAATTTTAAATATTTACCGGTTTATAAGTCTTGTATTGAATTTGAATAATAATAATAATAATAATTATAAATATAATACAAATATTGTTTGAATTTGAGGCACAATTAGGAAGAAATAACAAAATATAAGATATTTATCACTTAATCATGAGATGGTCTGAAGAGGGACTCAATGTTTAGAGACTAAAGTCATGCCTCGCATATGTATCGACCTATAAGTCGGACCAAAATATAAGTCAATTCATAAGTTGCGAATCAATTGTCTGGAAATACCTGAAGAAATCTGTTTCTTGATTAGCGAAACCCTATATCCGGTTCCCGTCAGCTCGAAGTCCACTCCGGATATGGTGGTGTCGGCACAGGTAAACTGCGCCTGAATTACGCTGGGATTGGAAGGTCCGGAAGACAATTCGAATTTGGCTTTTATAGAGCCCAGACCTCCCGCTTCCCAATTGTTCGGAATCTGATCCAAGTGCCAAAAGGCCTGTCTTGTCGTCGGATTCCTTCAATTGAATTGAAATGTATGTCAATTAATATGAATAGGAATCGAGTCTATGGTCTCTATTCCTTTCCATACCATTTGCCGTCAGGTCTTGAGTGCATAGAATGTGGTTCGCCATCAATGTTGACACAAATGGATACATTGCGAAGCGGTTCCAACTGTGCCAATGCAGACGAGTTGTTCTTGTAATCGATTTTCAAGCTGGTGCTCTGCGAGTCACACTTCCAATAGGAAACCAACTGCAAGGGTGTGCTCTTAGCGCCCTGAAGGACACGCATCTGATATTTCAAGACATCGATGTTATAGTAACGAGAATTCGGTGACTGTTCGTACAGACGGCGTATGTTTGACAGAAGAGCTGATAAATTGACTTCAAAACTGGAAGAATCGCTTGTTATGGCTCTCGAAGAGTCGTTTTGACTATATTTGCAGTAATTATGAAAATTGTTTATATTTGAGACAAACGACTAATACCTAATAAAATTCGTACGGGTGCTGAGCCGGGTAAGACATGGAATTCATTATTAAATATCAAAATCAATATAATTGAGGCCTCAATGAGAAAAATTGATTTTTCTTAAGTGACTCGGGATGAAAATCATAGCACCCGTACGATCTGTATGAGTATAAATGTCTTACTCTATCAATAATTCTTTGTTTGGATATATTTTCTCTAATTTTGACGCTTTATTCAGTCTGAATGTGAGCGGAGCCGCGTATGGGTTGTTAGCGAAGGCCTGACAGCAAAACGCATTCAAATATATTCTGATATTCACAACAAACAGAATTCCGAATGCAATACCTGAACGATTCCGGCGGGAAACGCCATTTTTAAGCTCCCGATGACCTGAACCTGACATTTGGTTTCGTCGATACCCTTAAAGCAAGCGCTGACTGACTCTTGTAGTGCTATAGCAATGGGAACGGTGTCTGAGATTCCAAGAGTTAGAGGAGAGGGTCCGCGCGAAGAGCCGACAGAAATGGGTGTCATTCGGAAATCACTGGATAAGCTGCTGGCACTCTCGCACCGGGAGATAGTACTGGTGTGACTGCTTTGGTGCGATAGCTGTGGAGAAGTTTGAGGGTTGCGCTTAGAGGCTGGGCGGGGAAGGGATGTCAATGGAGGCCCTATTACAGACGCCGACACACTTTTGGACAGCACTTGAGGCGTCGAGTCATTCATGGAGTCCGAGAAGAGGTCACTGAGAGCTGCATATCTGTCAGCCGTCGGGTTCTTATAATTCATTGCATTTGAGTTCGAATTCGAAGAAATGTTTTTACAGTTTTTGGCCTTTTGTTCGGCGATTCCCGAAGGAGTGGACGCACTCGACAGCGAAGAACTAAAAACACTAATCAAATCGTTTTCGGCTTTTGATATGTTATGGTTTGCAGAAATGGAACGTTTAATTGGCCCGTCTTCTGGTGTGGGCGATGTGCTCGTGTATACGCGCCGGTTCTGTAATGCAATCCATGGGTTAATAGGTTTACCCAATGATTATGTTTTCTAATATTTAGTCATTTATTGATAATTGGATTAATGTCTGAATAGAATGCAATACAAGTATTGTATAGTATTGTATAGTATTGTAGTATTGTATAGAACAAGTAGTATAAGCATAAGAAGAGCACCACTACCTTAAGTCTTAAGGTTAGAGCGTCGGGTCGTCTCCTCTGAGAAAGCATTTAAAGCGCAAACAGTTTTAGTGAAAGCGAGAAATGTTTGAATAGAATGCTTAGAATTGAGTCAAATATTGAATATAATAAGTCATATCAACTGACCGTATGCTGGGGTATAGGAGAGAGCGATAGAGTGCCGGCGCTGGCTATCAATTCGTCTACACTGGCACTGATGGGCGCACCGTTGGTCAATGGATTGATTTTTATGCGAATTTTTTGCTCTTTTTCCTCTTCTGAGTCCGAATCAGAACTCGAATAGAAATGATTGTCAGAATTGGTTTTGTTTCCGAAATTCGTGCGAACTATATATCCCTCGTCGTCGACAACAGGTGTCTCAGCATTGGGTGCATTAATTGAAAGATCCAGACTATTACTGTCCTTCGTCTCAATACTGCAGTTGTCATCTTTGGATCCGGAAGTGGTGTCCGACTTCTTCTTCTTCTTCTTATCCTTAGCCCTCTCTCTCTTACTGCGCAGAAACCCTTGGATTCAATACAATATTTTATAAGTTTTGATACGAATTAAAGAGCTTTTAGGTTAGGAGTAGACTATCGGCGCTAATGTGATAATACAAGTCAATACGCTATTACTGAGAATTGGACCTGAATTTGAAGTCCATTTACTCGGAAACACATGCGAAGAGACTATAAATAATCGATACATAACTTAATAAATATAAAGCAAAGAACAAAACCGAAACTTACAAAAGATGACATGCCTTACATTCCTTACATTCATGCAAATCAGCGGTTATTTCAATTATGAAAATACATTAATATAATAGAAATGAGTAATTCTTAAGTGAAAAGCAAACCGTTTTCCCTATAAGTGCTTGAAATTAAATTTGTTTTTACGTTAAAACCAAATATCAAATACTTTTTAATGAAAGCCAAACAAAACAACTGTTCGATTGAATAATAATAATAATAATAATAAACCGATAAATCGTGTGAAGGAATGAGAGAATGGGATCGAAAGTGATCTCTAGAGGAATGATATCATTTGCCAATATATACAGTAATTATATAATGTTTTATATTATGTTTGATTACATTTGGCTCTAAAACTGTTTCGCGAATTGAAATCTGTTTTGATGTTTGGGGAGGACTTGTGATGATCTCTGGTTAGGGGGTTGGGGGGAGAGTTGGCAGCACACCATTTATTACTCTTAACTTCATTGCATTCAACGCCTATTTGAGTAAAAATTAGTACAAATTTCTTAATTATTTTCTCGAGTAATGGATGGCATCGAATGGCTTTCAAAGCACACATACCACTACTGGTGCCACTCGAAGTCGATACGCGAAAGATATCCAGCAGTGAAGCCGTGCGTCGGGAATAGGGTTTGCTTTTTATATAATGACGATTATAATTATGTTTACCTTCTTTTTTGACGGCTTTCTCCCCATTCGTCAGATCCAATAAATCTGAACTTCTTATTGAATTCACTCCTGAAATGTCGGTCTCTTCGAAGACAATCACTTCTAAACACATTCAACACAACAAACAAATCGATTCAACTCTAATTAAAATCGATTCAATCGTATGCATACAGTACCTGGTCTTTCAGTGCCGGTCCCTTTTGTGGTTACAAATTGTTCCAGTAGTTTATTGACAGTCATTTCATTGCAGTGCTGTTTGAACTCGAGGTGCACCTGACCTATCAGTGCTTGTCCGCTCTCTAATACCTGATAGTAATTGTTGAGAAAGTCTTTCATTTGCTTTATGTGTTGTTCTTCTGTTTGTTGGAAATGCTGTCAAACAGTCAAACAGACAATAGTTATATCAGTTATGCAATCGAATACAGTTCCGAACAAAGGCCTGAAAGGCCTGATAGGAAAGGCGTTCCAATACCTGACACGAAACGCCAAACTTCTTCTCAAAGTCTTCCTTAACGTTCGCGTACTTATCGATCAATTGTTTATAATCAGTGCCTGTTTTGGGCCGAAAAACAATTTAAATCAAAAATAAAGATAAGAAAAGGGTTTATAAGTTATGTAATCAATGAGTGAATGAGTGCTCACAGGCTTTGTTTAGTCTCATCTCTGCCTTTTCGATCTCCTTCTGCGACCCGTTATCTCGTTTAATACGTTCGCATTCAATGGCTTTTGTATTATAAAATTCTTTGGCCTTAAATGCAATTCAATTCAATTAACTTCAATTCAGATCAAATGCTCGATTGGCTCCTCTCTGGCCAATGAGTCATACTTTGTTCAAACTGGCGATCGTGTCCTTAAGTTCTGCGACCACTTCCACGGTTACAATCTCTTCAGTTTTGATCTGCTTTTGCTTCTTATGCTGTTCTTCACTATATTTGTTCAGCTCTTTAATGAGTTCTTGGAATCCATAGACCATTTGCATGTGAAGTGACGACAGTTTCTCTGACGAAGACTTCAATACTTTCCAAAGCGGCAGAAATGTTCTGAACATTCAATTCATCGGACATTATATGCAAATAATAATTATTATTAGACATTAATTATAACTCAATCATAATTAGGGGTCAATCCAAGTCAACCCTAAGCTAACCCTTGTATTGAATTATTGTTCGCCTGTTTGGACAGTTTGGTCAACAGTTTTGAATTGTTTTCTTCGATCAAAGATCTGTTCATCAGATTAGTAGACAATGTAATGAATGTAAGACTGGATTCAATGGATTCAATGGATTGATTCCATACCTCTCCCTCACAAAGTCGGACAACTCTTTTGTGGCCAAATGTCCGCATTTCATGTTTTGGTACAAAATGTCAAAACCATTGTGTTTTTCACCCTTTGTTTACACAAATAAAGCCATTAATTAATTATTAATTATAATTATTATTATATTAAACCCAATATTAATATTATTATTGAAAAATCGATTTAACAATGAATTGAATAATTATAACGTAATATAAATCAAATCCTTATTTAAATTGAATGCAAATAAAAATGTTATCGAAATATAAGAGAAATTAATTGAAAATAAATTAAAGACAAATAAATTGGATTTAAATATGAAATCAATTATTATTATTAATTAACAACTATTTCCTTAAATCTCATTCACTTTAATGGTTAAAATGGTTATAAATATTAAACACTTTCTAATGAAACTCATATTTAGTTTAAGATATTATTAATTAAAAGCAATTAAATATAAATAATAAAAACAATCAAAACTATTATCATTAAAAATATTAAATGAATAGAAAGTAAATCAAAAATCTATTCAAATCTTACCCAAAAATAATCTCTGAAATCAATCGTCATTTCAATGGATTTTCAAATGATTTTTAATATAATTAACAATTAATTGATTTGAATACTAATTAAATAAACTCTTATTTCTCTTATTTGTTAAATAAATTGAAATTCGTATAAATGTATATAAATTGAAATTAAAATTAATATTAATATAATCTGAATGTAAATAATGAGACTATAAATGAGTTTAAAAATATGTGAAATCAGTGTAAATGTAAATAAAACTGAAAATTCATTAGTATTTCGATTGAATTGAATATCATTTCTGACAGTCAGTCAATTAGAGCATACAATACAATACAATACACTGAATACAGTATATGAATACACAAATCAAGTCTTAAGAGTTAATACATAAATACATATTAACGTAATATTCAATTATTTTCATTTCATTTCATTTTACTCTTAATATTGTTAATACTGTTAATGTCTAACACAAGCCATACTATAGGAGTGCATAACAGCTGACCTAATATTTAATCAATTGAATAGTGAATGAGTCGAATGTCGAGTCATTGCATTTGAAGCCCAACTCAACATAACTACACTTTAATTATTATTATTATTATTATATTATGATTACAAATATTCTCACTCTTATTGTAGGAATAAATATTGTATTTTTACACTCTTATAGACTGTGTGTACAGTAGATCATAGACTCTATAGATTATGGGATACGCCTTCCGATCAGTATTATAGCTGAAATGCAGACGCGATTTGCAAACAATATTCAATACAATCATATCATATCATATCTACAGTTATTTTCTGTCAAATAATTAATTAATTTCTGTCTATTATTATCGAAAAAAAATCTTTAATATTCTTCAGTCAACACAATTGAAAAGTTAGCAAAACATTAGATATTGTGACGAATGTTACGAAATTGAAGCTAACTTTGCCTTCAGTACGACTGACGGACACGAATTGCTTGCACTGCTAGTGCTGGTGCTGACTATGAGCCATAGGGCCAAACTACCTGAGCTAACTCACTAATTGACCACAGATTTCAAATGAATTCAATATTATTCAATATGAATTCAAATGGATTCAAATGAATGGAAGAATAGAAATAAAATAAAGCATTCATTCATTCATTCATTGAATCTTTAATCGAATTAACGATTTCACTCATAACATGACCCGGAACTTGTAAAAAGCTCTTTAAGCAGAGACATTACAGAAACGCCTGAAAAATCACTTCAATCTATTCATTCTTATTGAAAATATTTTCCTTTTAACTAAAAATTCACATATATTTGGATGTGATATAAGAGTTGAACTAATCTTATGTCCATTGACTGCAAAACGTATAAATGTAGTCATATATAGCACAAGAATGGCCATTGTGATTTTAAGTCCATTTTCAAAAGTAGAGTTGCAAATGGGGGAGGGGGTTGTTGGTGAATCAATATAGTCCCTTCTAAAGAAAGTGGACTTAAAAATATAAGCAGGGTTCAATTTTTATCACCACTTTCTTTAGAAATGGTCATTATAGATTTGCCATCGTGTATTAATCAGAGATGCGGAAGCTCGACGGTTCTAGGGGGGTCTAGGGGAGGGTAAAATGGCGGGTTTTGCCTAAAAACCTAGGGGGGTCTAGGGGAGGGCATTTTCAAAAAACAAGATGGCCGCCACAATGGCGAAACAATGGCGTTTAAAGTCGAAAATGGCCGATTTTGACCGAATTTCGACCAATTTTGGCTTAATTTAACTAAATTTAGTACAATTTAGCATTAATTCACTAAAATTAATCTTAATTTAGTTGAATTTAAGCTAAATTTAACCGAAATTCGGTAAAAATCGGCCAACTAGGGGGTGTCCCTCGCCTCGTCAAAACCTAGGGGGGGTATTTTGGCTAGACCCCCCCCTCTCAGCATCTCTGCACCCGAACCCTCCATACGAGCAACTCGTGGTTAAGTCACACAAACACTACCGGTTAAGTTACATTTTCGACCCTCGGTTTGATAGCCTGCGGACCGACGTTTTTTGGACTCTGGTTATTAAACACGAGTCTTACATATCTTATCAACTATTTTCGATAACAAACAATTTCTAAAACTCTTATCAGCGAACTTTACCCCGGCAACATTAAATTAAATTAATGCGAATTGTATTTCATGATTGCATTTAATTTTTAAATTATTCAGGAAAATGTGCAGAATTTCACAGAGAATTAAAATAATTATTTGACGCAAAAAAAAACAAAAGCATACAAACTAGAACTATAGCCAAGGTAGAATGATTGGTCTCGATTAGTTTGACACCAGTCGCTCGGTTTTGATAAAAAGCATACAAATTATACTTACAAGGTTAGTTTCTATAAATTATTTTTACTATCTGATTTCATCCATCCATCTTGGTCATCTCTATCAATTGAACAAGATAATGAAGTTAAATTAATCTAATCAACACATATTTATTTCGAATGCAATGTTTAAAGTTAAAAACAATTCAGCCCGGCTCATATACTATATAAGAAGAATTTTGAGATGAAATAGCAATTAAAGTATGAAAAACATTTAAACTTAAGTCAAATCATTTGAATTAAGACTAAAATTAATTCAATTATATTATACACATTTTGTCTGCTATTCTGTCTTACCCTGACTAATGAGAGACAGGACAGTACTAAAGATGCAGATTGTCAGCAAGATGAATGTTGTGCCGTGGACTTCCATGCTGATCATTATTGTATAAAGACACTGAAGAAGGGAACGGAATGTTTAGTCTACGACCAAAGGAGGATTGTATGTGACATACATTGCATTCATATGTATTACACGAATGAGTTCATCGAAACTAATTATAAAAATATCTTTAATTGCAGCCCAAATGCGTCGCCGATCCCACTAACTGTGGAAAAGGTACCAAATGTGAACTGGATAAGCCCCAGCCTAATGAAGAACATACGCCGGTTTACTTGAAGAAACATATTTGTACTTAAGCACCAAATATGAAAATCAAGTTATTATTGACTATAAACTGAATTAATTGAATAAAGTTATTAATTTTGGTCCGAAACTAATTGAACTATAATTAACCAAAGGTTTGAAGTCTAGGAGTGAAGTAATGCATAAATACCCCGATTTCCTTGAAAGTAATGATCATCTTCCTTATTTTGGCCAAAACTCACACCAATTAAAAAAAACCTTTTGAATCACACCTAAAAAATTGTAAGCATGCCTTCCCTTGGTCAGCTGAGATTAAAAAACGAGTAAACACATCTAAATCAAGGTCAAACAGCATTAGATAGTTGCCAGGAAAATAAATAGAAGTTTGCTTATGTTAGAACGGGGATGTTTTCTTCACTGCATAGCACAGACTGTACTCTACTGGCAATGCTTTTACGATGCGCTGCAGTGAAGAACTTATGAGTCAATTAATATTCTGGCAATAAATCCACTTTCGATAGAATACTATATTTCTTCACTAAAAAGTTTTTATTAATAAGGGGCCACCTCTTCGGTGATGCACTCGGAGAAGAGATCAGGCACTCTAAGAAGAGTAACCTGGGGAGGAAAGCTGTTCGCATAGTAGTGGCGCTAACCCGTTGCCCGTATGTAATGATTATCACATCTAAGCTCTAATTATAAGCCATTAAATATTGGGTTTGTTTTCATTGATACAAAATATTTCACCGAAAATGTAAAAATTTATTCATAAATATTAAATCATTTTTACTAATCATTGGAATAATCAATAATTTTTATTCATTTCAATATTTGTGTCATATGTACTATTCATGTACAGTATGTACTGTACTGTACAAGGACAGATTGTAATGAAAATGTAGTCAGGTCAGGTAACCAATAAACAGAAAAATCTATTCATTGTTTAGTTTTAAAAGTGTTTTCTAAATAAGAAATATTTAAATATTTTATTAATTATTGAAAATGTTTTTATTCATTCAAAAGAAGTTAATCAATAAAAGAGTGTTTCGTTTATTACTATTGTTTGGATTTGTTTATCAATTCTATGACTTGACTAACGATTATCTTCACTATAATTATGTCATCGAAAGTAAGACCGAGTCATCATTGGATAACATCCCTGCAGTGACTCTGTGCCTGAATCCAAAACATGATATGAATGGAAAGACAAGCTTGTTGAATCCGAATCCAAATAATAAGACATTGGGCTGTGTGTTAGTGGGATATAACGGTATTGTCAGTCAATGCGAAGAATACAATCAAACGGTTTATATACGATATGAACGCAATTCTGTTTGTTATACGTATTTCTATAGCAATGAAAACCTATATAATGTTAATTATGTATTCGTTCATCTTATTAGAGTTGTATTATATTCGAGAACAAAATACATAATACATAATAAATTTACCCCTTCTTATTTTGGCACTAATCGGGGTAATAATTATTTTGGTAAAGTTCTTCTAAACAGTATGTATAAAGAATTGAAAACCTTTTTACCCAAACCCTATGCAACCGATTGTTTCGATTACACAATGAATATACGAAACAATGTTTGGCCGAAATCACAGAAGGAATGTATGTTTGAGTATATGAGACGAAAGGAAAGATTGAAATGCAATCAAAACTATGTTTGGAATCAAGAAGTCATTGAAGACTATAAGGGAATAGCAGTTAAAGACTATAACAGAAATATCAGTAACTGTTCGGTTGGTTTTGATATAAGATTTCTGAATAAAATCTGTAAAATCGACTGCAAATACACTGAATATTACCCGGTTGTAGAGAAACCCTTTATGAGAGTTACGATAAATATTTATATATCACTCGAATGGATAACTTTTCACTCAATTGTTATTTTAAATTCAATATGTTTTCTGTCAAATGTCCGGATCCTATGGAAGAACTGATTGTTATATCCGATGGAAGGATTGGATCAATGTTTACATTCTTTGCAAATATAAGTGAATTATATTCTCATAATATGACTGAATATATGAATGAAAATGATTTTCAAAATATTGTCATTGAATTCGATTATAAACACAGAATAAGTGAGACTTATATTAACTTTCGTCAGTATATCCTGGGACAATATATACCAAACAAAGATGCATTTATAACCAGAGCTAAAAGAATTATTGAAAATGCTCTTGAATAAAATCTTGTAATTTATGAGTTCAGCGGAAATGTTCTGAATACAAGTTGAGAACAAATCACAGAAACGATATGATTTGTGCATTCATTTGAAACAAACTCTATTAGTATATAATCTGTTCATTCGTTTGTTTAATTTTGTACTATTAGTTCATTCCATAAATCATTTTCACCTGTCTCACTCTGCACTTATCATCATGTTATTTTGTTGAACCCGAACACATTGCTATATAATTACTATAAAGGCTATCGTTAATGCTCTCTAAAAATGAAATCCGATGTCAGAAATTTTTAGCTTTGATTTATAACTATTCATCCGGATACTAAAGATATCTACGATTTTACAATTCATATGAAATCTGTTACACAATTGAAGTTATTTAATGGCAATAAATGTATTGAACGTAAAATCGGTTTATTCAGTGAAGATATGACCGACGAATGTGTGAAGGATTGCACTAATTATGAAACTAATCGTACTTTTATTTGTCTGCCTATCTATGGATTCGAGTGGACAGTGATTTGAATTATTTCGGATACAAATTATGTTCAAACCTTCGAAAAGTGAATAAGTATTATGTGGATCATATTATATAAAAATGCATTAATTCGTGTGAATTCAGTTGTGGCACAAAATATTTTGATATAAATATGATTTCACATAATATATCAGTCAATAAAAAGGTTTTAAATATATTTCCAAATATTAATTATCATTTTGATGACAGGTAATATGAAGTCATATTGATAATTTTGAATAATTCGAGATAAATAAAAATTCATTATTTCTACAAATAACTAATTTTGATATAAAATATCTTTAATATAGAGATTGCAATGGATTTCTATGATTTGGTCTATAATTGCGGCGGAATTATAGGCATTTGGTTCGGTTGGTCTGCGCTTTCATTTTCGCATTTATTTGTTATTATAATTAAAATTACAAAAATAACTATTAATTTGTTTCGAATAACTATTAATATAATTAAAAGATCAGCCTGCAAAGTTATTAATAAACTGTTTAAATCTATCAAGATTCATCCAATACATTAATCAAATATTAATTACCTCTTATTGAGGTAATTAAAATTCTGTTATCTATTCTTATTGTATACATACTGTACAGTATATGCCATCTCTGCTCAATTACTAATATACTGTATTTGCTTTATATAACATAAATATTACAAGGTCATCTAATAACATTTAATCTATATATTCTATGAAGCGGAGTTAACCTAATTCTATTAAGTCTTGCTTTACATTCAAATAGTTTTGTCATTACGACACGAATATATAACTTGTTCTATAACGACATGTCGATAATCTTTATGAAGTAGCCGATTGTCATTGCGATTATCTATATATGAAAAATGTATAAATAATTATTTCATCGAAAATATTTTTGAATAAACATTCAGATAACTGACCTCATGGGCCCTATTATTGTTCAGAATAAATATTTTCCAACAATAGAATCCAATGTTATTATCACTG
>JAQIWA010002489.1:0-13178 GCA_034693305.1 Eueremaeus valkanovi
ACTTTATATGAATTTTTAAAATATATTAATATTAATATTTGAATAGAATTTACATAATATTAGGTTTACTTAAAAGTTTACATTATTTTTATTAAAAGAAAATATAATTTACTTTTTATTTTTGATTGTTTTTCTGCTTTAATCTTAAAAAATATTTTATTTACTTAACGATCACTTTATTTCTTAATTGAATAAAACATTCTTAATCTGAATGCATGAATGACTGACAGAAATAAGTTTATTTGAGATAAACATTAGTTTTTCTCTATATTTAAGGAAAAAATTGTTGATTTCTTAGGCTTACAAGTTATCAGTACTATTTCGGGCCAAACATTATTCACTTTCCTGTCCGTACAGCGAACAAAAACACTTATATTTCTGATCTATAGATATATAGCAAAAATCTATTTTCTCGGATTTTTTCCTATTGTGAACACTCTTTTGTAACGCATTAGTAGTGAGTGAATGAGACCTAACTTTAAGTATAGCACACATTAAATGCAATTCTATTCTTAAAGATCTTTTTTGTTGATCCGCATCAATGATGAACTTAATAAATAACAGTTCAGTTCTGCAAAACTGTTTTCCAACTAATTTTTTTACTCCTTATTCTCTTGTAGTCACTTAAAAAACATACTACAAGTGCAGCTAATTAACGAAAATAGATTGGGTTCGGGCGTGCAGTTCACTCCACTGTTCAGTCGACTACTACTTAAAAACCTATACTTTATTTATGGGCTGAAAGCAAATATAGCAATGAATATTTGATGCCCTCATCTGAACAATGCCAACATTTTTAAGTATTTTTTCGCTTCTCTTAAGAGATGGATATTTCTGGCGAAGTATAATAAGTTGAGTAAATTTTTCTTAAATTTCATCTTCAAAAATAATAATCAATTCTAATTATGAGCCAAAAATTTCTTTGGACTAAAAATAGCAATACTTGCGATTCAAGTCTCGCGTTTAGTATAAAGAATATGAAACACGAGTTAAAATAAAAAGTATATTAAAAAATAAATTTTGAGATAATTTTCTATTAACTTAAGTGGAAGAGTAGAGTGAATAAAAAAATATTAATATTCTTACCAGACTTGCGATCAGATAATTATCATATTCTGTTAATCTCTGCATTTGTGCGGCCTATGAGTGCGAATATAAGACATAAAAATATATAATCAATGAATGAATTATTTTCTCTGTGAATACGTTATCAATCAATTTGTTTGTTTTGTAAGACAGACACATAGACAGACCTGTTTGAGAATTTGGATCACTTTATCGTTAGAGACACTCAGAATAATATTGTGTTCGTTCTTAATATCCTTCAAAAGTTTCTTGTATTGAAACACCGGATCGTATTGATAGTTAGGCTCGTATTGCAAAATTGACATTTTCACTTTCTTCATCTCAGAATAACTGGATATTCTTAGCAAATCTTTCAGTTTGATCAGACCTGACAGATAAGCAGAAAAATATATACAAATATTTTATTAGTAAAATAAATATTACTTTTTTTTTGTTTAAATATAAGATTTTTTTGTGAAATATTCTTAAAATTATTGGATTTTATTCTTTGGCTTGAATTCTGTATACGACTGCAAACGACAGCATTTATTCATATACTCTTTTATTGATTAAGATCAGACACAGGAGGATAGGGATGAGATATCTGCTCCTATAGAAGAGTTACAGCTCTAACAATGCTCTTTGACTTGAACTCAGACTTTGTCTAACAGTACAGCTTTGAGAGTGTTTTAAACAGATTATATCAATTGGATTAGTTCTCCAGAACAGACAAAAGACAAAAAAAAATTATTTCTGTTCGTTTCGCACAAACGATAAGACTATTTAGTGTCAAAGGATTCCCGGATGAAATAATTTCTGACAGATTTAATAAACGATAAAATTCATGATAAATATTCACGATTTCTAACTATCATTAGATGAATGTAGAAAACAAACAGAAAAAAAGCTAATTAAAAGAGTTTTAGTTTTGCACAAGAGTTTAGTTTTGCTACAAAACCGGAAACTTTTTCCCTCTTCTGCCAGTAGTTCCAGTCGTTTGGGTTCTTCGCAGAAATAAATTAAGCGCTTTATTATTTATGACTTGCCATCAGTTGATCGATGAGTGGCACTAAACTAAAACAATGGCTATATTTTGTGCCATTAGGACCTCATTTATAAATGAACAGTTAATGTCGAGATCTCTCTATTCTTTTAGTCATATCTTTAGCGCAAAATATTTCCCCCAATAAGTGATATTTGTTTTTGTCTACTCTTCAGTTGAATAATACTTTTCACCCCTTATTCGACTGAAAATATTATCCACTTATCAATCTTGTTCCTGCAAGGATGACCAGTCAAGATCAAATTGGAAAATAATTGAGCAAGTTATCAAATGGCCTACAATTTACACGAAGTATACATTAAGTGGGAATATAGGGAATGGTTTATCCCTGGACTTTGACAGCTTAGTGAGGGCTTTGCAGAACATACAGAATATATGGAATTTGCAAATAAATGAAGGCTCTATAGAATAAGGACCCAGTGGTCATCTTTACTTTTTATGTAATGCACTTTTTCTGTGTGTTCTCTCTATTCTATATATAGCTTAGAAATTGAGAATAAAAGAGCGAACAAAAGGAAAGCAGATTTTGTATTAGTTTTTGATTAACTGACGCTACTATTGGTGAGGCTATTAATTGTCTTTTTTTGTGTCGGCTGTGCATAAGCTAAACATGAGTTACAGTAGAGTTGTATCCATAGAAACTTAGCCACACTTTACTAGACTATAATGAGAATAATTTTAGTTGTCTTTAAATATTCTTAAGTAAAAAGATTACGAAATAAGCCCTTAATTCGTCAAAAGTTGCTTTTAATGCATAATATTTGGCATAAAATCTTTTGAGTTTGTAATCATTGGCAACAAAAATAATGAGAAAAATTGGTTTTAAATATAATTTTAATGCATTTACACTACACTAATAAGAAGGCGAAACCTAATATAAATATATGGATGGGATTTATGTGGATATCCTTTTGACTTAAGCAATGATTTGGCGCAGAACTGGAAAGAAAACCTCATTTACTTGAGTTCTGCTATTTGTATATAAAGTTAATATAACCAGAAATCCAATAAACATTTTGCAGCAAAAAATTCATATTAAAGAGAGAGAAAACGATTGAATAATAGGGTTATTCATAGGTTAACAACCGGAAAGTTACTATAATAGGTATGGAATGGTAGGGAATCGCATGGAATGGAGAATAAAGTGTATGCGTGGAGAATAAATAGTTGCAATAGCTGTATATAATATGATCTTGAACACTTTATTACCATCATTTTGCTCAAAAATCAAAGTAAATGATTTCCAATGTCTGGAGAGCACCAGATCCATGAAGGCCTGACTTAAGAGCGAGGCCTCTGGATATAGACTAAGCGTGAAATTGCTGGCATTACTGTCGTATAAATTTGTTCGAGATATCTGATAAGATCGGTAATCCCAGTACACAGACAGATGCGGTATATGTAGATTGTTTGCTAACGACCGCAGAAGCCAACCGACTGAAGGCGATTGGGAGCCCAGTAATGCCCAAACGCCCTCTTGAACCAGATTATTGCAAACTGTAATAGAAATTAATCGCTAATTAGAGCTTATTTTTATCAATAATTATATTTTTAAAGTAATGTTAGCCAATGTCAGCCAAACAAGCATGCTCATTTAGCTGAAAAACCAATCGAGTTCAGATTTTATATGATGTGCATTAAGTGAGGCATTAAAATGTAATTATTATCTAATTATTCTCTGATTATTAAAAGTCTGAAAAATATAAAACATTTTCAACTCATTATTTTTCAGTTGATTTTTGCCTTAAATACCAATTCTTTGTAAGGAATTTAAACCGAATTTTCAAATCAACTTTGCTGTCAGTATTGATTGTCTGCAACAAAGGTCAAGCACATGTTTCGCCATTCATCTTAGTATATCCTTGGAGAATTTGTATATTTCAAAATGTATGACAATAGGGAACTCATCCTTCAATACTGTCAGCGCACAAACATATGCATGACTTTTGTTGGCTCTGAAGATAACTTTATATTTGTTACAGTACTTCAGATATTAATAAATTCAGATCAGATCCAAATATATTTATTTTATGGCAAATACTTTTTAGGCCAAGAAATTATTGATTTTATCACCAGTTTTGTTGCAACTGTATTGATATTGTTGGTAGGGATTCAAGTTTTATACACATTGTTTACGAAGGCTATAAATTTAAAACTCAATCCTTTAATAGTTTGGAATATATTTTGTCCCAAATATACAATACATAAGAATTTATTGAAAATTTTTGATTAACAATCAAGCTTTTGATTGAGTTGGAAAACACATTTTGTTGTTGAACAGCAATAGCACCCATGACAAATATAGAAACGTATACTATGAATCTGGAAGCACAAATTAGCAATGTCATCTAGTTCTGAATAAGAGAGCAGTGGTGGGCAGAGTGGCAACTAGAGTATGAAATCACCCCCTTAATTTTGAAAGAGGACCCCTAGAATTTCGGCTGATGGCTTCCCTCCGGGTTGATTGGAGAAAATGACGTCAAAATCTGCGCGAAATTCAAAGTTATATTTTTGACCAAACATTTGTAAAATTGGACAGAATTTTGAAAGAAATTGCGGTTAAATATGACATTAATTTAGCTTAATTTAACCGAATTTCTATCAAGCTACATTGTTCAATACAAAATTATAATGTTTTAAATGACGTTATTGTTTTTTTGTTCGAGGTTGTGTTTAAATTTACATTTGTACAGCATATATGAATTTGGCGCGAATTCAACAAATCCACTACCTGAAATTTGTCAAAATTGTGCAATTCATATCCCCTGGCTTTGAGAAGTCTGCTCACCTCTGATAAGAGAGCATAGAGTTTGGATTTAGTGTCAGATCAAAGCACAATAATTTGAGCCAATTTTGTTTGATTTGATTTACTTTTACGAAAAGTAAAGAAAAACATTTTATTTTATTTTTTATACGAATTAGGAAAATGAAGATAAACTGGGTGGTACGGGAATAGGAAATGGAATGGTACAGTAGCCTTTATTGCTTGGCTAAAATAGTACAGTAGAGTACAATAGAGTACAATAGAGTGGTGGCTAATATTTATTCATAACAACGTGCGATCATAAATAGAAATGAGTCGAACGGATGGCTAGACTCGGTATAAATAGTACCGATTTATCATTCTTTGAGTTTGAAAAATATTAGACATATTTCGGGCAAAAGCCATGAAAAGAACTCGGAGTATAAATTAGGACTTTTGGGAGAAAACAAAGAAAAAGTGAAATATTTTATATAAAAATTTTCAGAATTTCTTTTGAAATTTTTCGGAACAATGTATTGAAAATATAATACATGTCATTCTTTATATCAATAAATCTAGTTGGTGCTTATTATCGATATATCACAAATTTCAAAGATGTGTACAAGGTGAATAGACTCACCCAAGGCGAAAAAATGCGAAGAACTTGCCCAGGGGGAATATATTATCAGTTAATTATTAACTTATAATAAAATTTCACATATTTTACATTTTTTTCAATATTCAGTCGAATAATTAAAAACTTACTACTAATTGAGATTGATCATTTATATCTGTTTCGGACACATTTGCTAGACTACTGTATGTCTAGTCTCGTTCATAATTGAGTTATTATTTAGCGACAAATGAATGTAAACAATGTCTGATTTATTTTAATTATTATTCGCATTAATTATTTTCAAATTAAGTTATTTTGCTTTTAATTTGGATAAACTGAATAATAATGCAAACATTGTTTGCTTAACAAAGAATTTGAGCAAAAATTTTGAAAATTATAATAATTATTAGTATATAATGTTTGATAAGTCAACTCCACTGTTAAGAATGTGACTGATTATTGGGTTTACAGAATCCAATTGAAATTCTTTGTATTTATTCTTCTATTGTTTCGATGAAATTATAAGAAAATAATCGATTTGTCTCTTATTAACTGTTTATTCTCAACAGAATCGCGAATATGGTCTGAATCTAAATGTGAACTCTATTAAGAATTCTAATCTACGACAATTATAAGCAGTCACACTTTTGTAATCAAATAGACTTTTCAGACATTCTATCAATTAATTTGTCATTAATTATCAATTCGTTCACATGTTTGACAATTGACAGAAATATGTATTTTTTTTAATTTAATATAATTAATGAGTTTTTGGCAAAACAGCGAAATTATTGAAATAGTTTCGACAAATAATAATAAAGTGTTTATAAAAGCGATTCATTTTGATTACAACACAAGCACATAGACAGAGAAAAAACATGGAAAGGAAAAAAACATATAGAAATACATTTAATTTAATTTTATCGATCAATTTGAATGTAACTAAACATTAACAGCAAAGCAAAGACAAACTTCTGCTAAGAATTAAGCAGTTTTTTAAAATACAAGTTCAGAGCAAAAGTAGAACTTTTACTGCAAACGAAAACCTATTAATATTAAGAATTGTTTTGTGAATAGAAAAAGACATTTGAGTTGAGAATCTTTTTTCTTATTTTGCTTTTTCTCTTCACTTCTAATGTTTAGTTCCTGTGCTCTAAGAATATTCAAATCTTCTTTCTCTCTCTAACTCTACTCTACTCTTCCATCGGATTCTTGTGAGTCGAGCGGAGGAAGAGATGAGAAAAATAATTAATTATGAAAACAATTACTAATCTATACAATGAAATTACAATACAATAAACTAAACTAAATCTCTGTCTCTAAAGAACACAATAAACTAATTTAAGTCAAATTTTCTCCAAAAGTCTTACTACAATTGAATGATTTTCTTATTAAGAATACAATAGAAAATAGTCTGCAAAACAAGAATTTAGACATTTGTTCAGAATTTTCTGTTTTCTATACAATTTTCTGTGTTTTTAAATTCTAGAGTAAATTAAAAATAGAGATAACAAACATTTTAGTTCGGCTTTTGCTCTAAAGCATCGTCTCATTCATATGTGTTCTTATGTTTCGGTAGTTTATTATTCAAAAGCTATTTCATACATGAAATGCCATTTATTTTCATCAATTTTTGTTTTAATAAAATGTATTCACTTTTTCTCCTTTTTCTTATAATTCTAATGTAAATAAAGCATAACTTTATTTTACATAATATTTTTATTCTTAAGAACTGACTTATCTATAGTTTTTTAAAGTAGAAAAACAGTGCAGAACAGAGTTCGCATTCATTACACCGACAATTATAAGACCAACAGATATTACATCAAGTATTCAATGACATTATAGTATTCATAATACCATTCACTTAATAGAGTTAATTTGAAAATATAAGTGAAATATTAAACTCATATATAATGTACCTGGCACTCGTTATTTCCAATTCTTCTTATCTCTCACATGCAGTAACGTTTTTGTAAAGAGCCCGGGTACTAACAGTCATGTTTTTGGAGAAAAACAAAAGTTATTGTATCGAAAATTACTTTAATCTAGTTCAGATAAGAAATATTTCAAATTATCTATTCGAAAATTGAGTGCACTCTTATAATTAGAGTGACCATAATTACCAGGGTCTGAAAACGAGTAATCCAAATGTGTATAGCAGTCTGGTGCCAACATTAGCAAACAAAGCGGGAATTAACACTTGTAATCATATAAGTTGAAGCGTTTCGTCTTAAACATTGTTTGAATGCAATCGATGTTTAATTATTAAATGTATAAAAATTAGATAAATATGCATTCGAGACATATTTGTATTTTGTTCTTATTTTTATTTAAAACACTTATATTTGTCTAAACATTTATATAATCAATAATTAAATGATTAAACATTGATTGCATTCAATCATTGTTTGAGACAAAACGTTTCAACTCATGTGATCATCACGTGTGCTAACTCTTCCTTTCTTTGCTAATATTGGCGCCAGACTGCTATACACGTTCGGATTACTCGTTTTTTCAAACTATGATAATTACGAATACACAGTATTTCTCGCAAACTAATGCACAAAATTGCACTTCAGATCAAAATATGAAAAGTTAGTTCGATGATCTTGATACTGTATTGAATTAAGTTTGCAGAATGCTTACTATTTTAATTAAAAGTTTCTTCTTATATGAGAAAAGCAATGCAGAAAGTTTCACAGGTAATTTGATATGTAATAATCAACATAATTAATTTTACCCTGATTACTATTGTTATTGCTACGATGAGCTGGAAGTTTATTTTTAAAATTAGCTCCACTAACGTTAATATTCGGTGTAATGACTGTCTGCGTAATAGCTGTCGGGATTACTTACGACACCCTTATGTGGTTTTAAGCCATACCAATGTATGTTATATTTGATGAAAAAGTTTAAAAATATTTAACTTTACTCTAAAATATGAGTCAAAGCATTACACACTTAAAAGGCATTAAATATTTATAGGACTTTTGAGATGAGAATAATTTCTAATTTTTCATTACATTATTGCGAATATTATTATTATATTTCTTGACATTTCTAACCATTTTCTCAAAGCCTTATTATTTCTCTAAGCATTAACATCAGAGATGGCCAGACTTGTAGTTTGAACAGAATTGGCTTCAGAATAAATGGGTATTATTTTAGAAGGTCTGCTCTATAATAGACAAAATACCGAATAAATAAAAATAAATTTTCCTGTTTGTACCGAATCGGTCAAAAACATTGATTTTCTACAAAAGGTTTTATCATTTTCTAAAACTGGAAAATCTATTTTGATTTGCACCTGGCTATTTGATGCCATAGACAGTGCCATATGAAGATTTGAGGGCAGATACAAATAGAAATGACAACAACAAAGGGGATAATTCTCCGAAGTTAGCAAAATGAGCACTGGAAGCAATGCCAGATCCCATATCTGGCCATTCTGTGATTATGATTTCCTACACTATTGTTACTATACTTTTGTTAGCATTTATTCAAATCATATTCAGAGATAATGTTTAGTTTAAATTCGCTTTTGATATATAATGCGAATCATTATGTTCTGCAAAGAATTTGTTTTTCTTAATCAGAAGTCAGTCTAAGAATATATGTGAATACGATTTGGTTAGCACTGGAAGACATGTGAATCAGTTTTTGTATTATAAGTTAAGTTTATTCAATCAAAATGTTGTCTGAATTGAATGTTGGACTTCAATGCGCTATTTAGAGCATAATTTCATACTTTGATTCTTTACAGCAGAAAATGAGTCCAACATTTCCAGCATTTTTCTAAACCAATTCATATTTTCCTTTTCTCTAACACTGAATACAAGACTGAATTCTGTGTTGTATTCCATATTCGGTTCACTCGTATAACAACACAACAGTTAGTATTGAGTGCGAGATGTGTTGAGTAGTATTACTTCACCAGAATCTCTACAACACATCTATTGATACTGGCATTGATATAAAGGTCAAACCTATACATCCATTTATCACACAAACCGAGACAATAATAATCAGACATTAATCTATGAAATTGAAATCCAATATTTCTTTCCTTTCTTCAAATCTATTCGTCTTTTTTCTTACTGTTAGTTTCAAAAGCATTCCTACTATTCATTCATTCATTCATTTGTTTTACAATTATTTTTAAATAAAATTTTTATTTATATTTAATTTGAATCAAAAATTTATTTATTTTTTATCTGAGTTTAGAGAAAAACATTATAATTGTATTAAAATCGAAAGTAAAAACAGAACTACTTTAAGAATCAATTGGATTAGCCTATGGGTTGTCTGAAAATTTAAATTGATTCTGGATCTAATAGAATATAATGACTTTATTATTAATGAGCATAAGCTATGTTCAAGACTTGCCATGCATTTGGTTTTTAATGTCTGTTTTTCTTCTTTAGTTCTGCCATTGGCTGACATCCAAAATATCAAATTTTTCTATTTATATCGCATTCATTCCGCATATACTCTACTCTACTCTAGTCTTCTCTACAGTATTTGTGATCAAAATAATGCCAACGCATAATGTTGTGTCATCTCTCTCCTCACAATCCCAGTCCTAACCTATTTCTATACTCAAACTGTTCCCTCAATCGACAAACAAACTGAACGAATCATTTTTTAACTCTTGTTTTCCTCCTCTACTTTAGAGCAAAACAAATATAAATAAAAGAATTTGTATATAAAAATAAACGCATAAAAGCGAAAACAAATCAAATTTTGTTTTGTTTTTCTATATATATTTTTCTTCGGTGTTATAATCAAAGGATAAATGATGTATACATTCCTCCATTCTGTTTATGATTTTGATTTATTTGTTCCAATAATATCTGGTAAAGAGTTCTGTTGTATAACATATAAACAGAATAAGTTATTATATATGAAAAGCTCATTAATTGATTCATTTGCCGAAAAGCATTCCTAACTCTCATTCTCTCTCTTCCTTTCGATTTCTATATTTATTGAATCAATTATTCAGACAATCAAACAAATAATAGAAAAGAAAAAAAATGTTTTATACGAATACACAGATTATTTGAAGAATATTAGACCAGAAGTGTATTATTAATTCATTAATCTCCTGAACTCTGGTATTAAAAGTTTTATTCGGAATAAAAGTTATCATCTTTTCTATTAAGTGAAGAAAACTTACAAAAAAAATAAAAATTTGTGAACTTATGTGAAGTCAATACAAAAATTTAAATGATTTCACTTATGCGGACGAATCTCTATTGACACGCAATTCAAACAGATTTTAGTGTAGGGATGGCCAGACACGAGATACCCAGGGGTATATCATCGCAATAAAGCGGAGGATTTACGCCTTAACTCTCAAGAGTAAAGGGAAGCACAATATTGTGGTTCAAATAGAGATAAACTTTAATTTTGATTGAATTTAGCCGAATTTGATCGATAATAGCACCCTGGACTCTTTTTACTCTGTGTGTCACTGAAAAATCTTGAGTGGATAAATCCGGAGTCCGCTGGCCATCACTACTTTGAAAGTAGAAGAGCTCTGCGAAGAATATCTATATTTGAATGAGTTTAGCAGCGCTTGACTTAATGGTAAGGCAGAGATAAAAATATAATTTCCATAAGAGTTAAGTCAATTGGCTTTGGACTACAGATTAGAGTCATTCGGTTGGCTAATAAAGTGCATACAATATGAGATGATAGGAGAGGCCGGTATATACTCACTGAGTTTGGCGGCATGGAAGCTGTCATGTGGTTTGATTCTCTCAATACGAGCCACTAATTTAGCTCTGGGCAGAACTGTGCGATCGTTATTGACCCGATCGACAGCATGTTTGAAAGCGTCGACCAATTCATCATCGCCCGACTCGAATATGCCGCCTGTGCTCAACCAAAAACAATATAGTATTAGTTGGGATGCGATACACAATATTGAGTTTATATGGCATTTAATATTAGAGTTAATTCACTTCAATTACTTTCACTGATCTTTGCAATACTCGACACAACTTGTGAACCAGACTTACAGTATGTTTGGACTCTCTGTTCGACTTTCAGAGCTATGTTATGGCAGATAACGAAAGAATGTCTTTTTCATCATATATTAGATTATATAAACATTTAGTGTTGGCTATCGTTTCAATTATTATTTCGAGTCTAGGGGTAGCCAAGTCACGTGAACATACAATTTCTGGTCAATTGATGCTTTGAAAATTCACCCGACAACTGGATTTTAAATAATTACATTGGATAAATCGAATCGGAGTAAATTCCGTAAAAACCCAGAACAAAATTCAAACATCAGAAGCTTGGCTATAGGCCCCTGGTCCTATTTTCATTCGAGTAATAATATTCATAAATTTCAATCATTTATCGCAAATATTTTGCCGAAAAGGACGGAATGAAAGAAAAAATAAAAATAATTCGAGATATATATCAATTAGAAAAGGGATTGTTTGGGACAATGCGTTGGGAAATGGAGCTAAACTACTTGAGGATATATACGAATATTTTCAATGCGTTCGCTATTTTTAAAAAAGACAATTGTCCTGGAGTGTATATTTTAATGAAAGACTTTTCGTTCATTATATTACTGTGAACTCCAGTAGTGAAGGGAACGTATGATCACGTAATGCAAGGAATGCAATGCAATGTCTTAACAAGTATTGCAATTACCGGTTGAACCCAATCATCGATATATATCTAATTGGCTGTGAATACCATACGAACGAGAGGTGTGTGACTGGCATTGTGTGTCATATATTTGACAAATTAATTATTAGATCTTTAGATCTCATCATTTAATGAACTTATTTTCACTTATTTTATCTCAGATTCTGTTTATTCTGCTTTAGTGTTCATTATTTGCAACTAATGTAGAAATTCTGTATATTCTTAGACTTTGACGCTTAGACTCGGAATCGATATAAAGTGAGTTTAATTAAGATAAGTTTCAATAAAATCAAAACTGTAATTATCCCTTCAGTACAGTCACAGTTATCTGAACAGTCGTGTCCGTTCAGATAGTGTCCAAGTGTTAACATGTAGTGCAATGACAATGCATTGCATTTAAATGCTCGATACATATCCTCAAAACAGTGAAGGACCTATCATTTGGACAAAATATTACTGAAATTTTTTACTTCTGATATATTTGCAACTTTTCAATTAACAAGGAAGTGAATCCTTTTTATATTATTTTCTAGATTTTTTAGTTTTATTCATTTTAAATGCATACGACTGTACATTATGTCGGCTTTCTTTTGGTGCAATCCATATAATATTATTATACATTATAATTGACTGAATTCATTAATGAACTCAAAGTGAATTATTTATAAATAGTGGGAAATCTTAAGTGCTTTCATAAAGTGCTAAAAAGAGTTGTTTTAATTCAACTAAATAACACAAAATACTATAAATAATTAATTGATGGCATTTTAAGCGAATACGAGTTTACAATCATTCAGACTATTGATAATTAACATGACTTACGAGAAATGTTTGAATTTTGAAGGAATATTATTTTGCCAAAAGAGGGCCTGAAATTGACTACCAGGTGAGGGGCTATGATCTGTGTCCTCGCATTTGCCGATTTTCTTGGTGCCAAATTAGCACTTAGGGTTTGCTTAATCTATATATAATTTTATAGCTGCGAATGGCCACTGTAACGGGTAGAAATAGCACATTGG
>JAQIWA010002490.1:0-13169 GCA_034693305.1 Eueremaeus valkanovi
TTGATATCAGTTATAATCCTTTATAATCCTTCGTATGACTAGAGTTCAAACCCGGACTTTCTCTCGCTACTGTACACATTGAACAGTAATTTAATTTATACCCTGGGCAGAATGTCAAAAGAATTCCATATTATTCGACAGGAAATTTATTTTAATTGAATGCTAAGGATGACTAAGCTAGTTGGTATTTTGAAAAAATTCTTGGTTAAAATACTGGAGGGGTCCAAAGCTCATTAGATTTGGTCTATAATATTTGGCCAACGAAGGGATCGAAAACTCATCGGAGGCACTTAATTTTTGACTTGCAGATATTTTGGTATACCCCCTTGGCTATCTCTATTTAATGTTAGACAGAATTGATTGACGTTTTAATTGACTGAATACCAATCAGAATCTGAAATAATTATATTATTTTTCAATTGTCTTCTGAACTGGAAATCCATTCATTTCTATTAAATTTCTATTTAAATCAAAATTATTTTTCTCTTTTATCTTGACTTCAATTCATTAAATCACATGAGATATATATTTTTGAATTTTCTCTAAAGGATACGGGTTACCACACAAAATTCAGAGCAGCCAAAAAAGCCATTTTATGCAAGTTTTTATAAAAGTATTTGTTTAATACGCGAATAGAATCAATTTGCATAGGTGCGTTTACTTTTAATTACCGGCACATTCTCTTCAATCAGGGTAAAAAACGGTAACAGAATAATTAAGAAAATCGATTGGAATATAAGGTGAAAAACAGATATTTTGTGTAAGCGATTAATTGTGTTAATAAATAGCGAATGAACTGATTTGTTGGCTACGACTGCCTGTCATTCAATTCATTATTTATTATTATAAGAAATGATTTTTGTTTCGCTTCTATGTATTCATTGCAGTCTTTGGCAGCGAATTCACGAAAGAGAATGTATGGCCGATAGAGTGCGAGAGACAGTGAGACAGATCTTAATTCCAACAATCATTTATGCATTTATTCTTCGTTGGTATGAATGCAGAATTGAATTCCGGAATATTTATTTTCACTTCAAATATTGAATCAAAGTTTCAGAGATTTTGGCTGAATGTGAATAAATGGCAAAAACATTGTCTCTGTGTCTCTACTCTTCTATGGCTTCTGTATTGCAATACGAGTATTGATTTGCCTAACAGTCAAAAGTGGCGAAACTTATTTGTTTTTCTGTTTTGGAGAGACTTTTTTGCAAATTTCTCTTTACGTGTTTGAGATTCTTATTTGATTTCTCTGTTTCTATACTTTTATTTATTGCAAATTGTTTACGAAAATCGCTTTTTCTGTCGGAAATATTCAATACTAAAACTTTATGGTTCGCGTCGAACGATCCGATCAATCCTTATTTGAAAGTTTTCAACCAATTTATATAAACTCTTGAATCGAAATCAATTCTGAAAATCTATTTATAGCTTCGAAACATTCGAAGAGTCAAAACAATATGAAATTATTATTATATTAATTATATAATTATATCAAATAATTGAATTGAATGTATAAAAAGAAAAAATTGCTCCAAAGCTCACAATATACTTATATTATTTATATAAAGACATAATAAAAAAGAAATAAATACTGCATTAAATTTGATGGCAATCTTGTTGTACGGATGAACAGGAATAACATTAGTGTTGATGACTTCATGGGATCATAACATAACAATATTCGGCTTTATTTATAATTAAATATCAGTCTAAATGTGATATAAACTCAATTCAATTAATGCTAACAATTAGTATAATTAGTAATAAAACAGGGATTACGAAGTGGGGGGTAGTGGCGGCCATTGCAAAGTAGGGGAGAGGCGGCCAAAGATCTCCTTAGAATCACAAATCGTCAAAATATAAGTACTCTGAGAAAGTGACCATATGTTTGGCCGAACAAAACAGATGACCCTGGCAACGCATTTATTTTCATTTCAGTTCAATTAACATAATTGTAGACTAAAATAATACAAATTGGACATGGTTGAACTTGTTTGAAACAGGACAATTCGTGTTTTTTTAAAACCATTAAATGCGCATTTTGTCTATCATTTCACTCAACCCCTCAACCCCTCAACCCCTGGTCATCTCTGGTAATAGCATTTATAAAATATTCATTTATTAAGGAAGCAACGTCAATATAGCTAGTATAATTCTTTAATGGTGTTTGTGATAATCTGAGCTCAACTTTATTATAAAACTCATCATTAGATTATTTGAAATTAGATTCATTTGTTATTAAATTTTTCATATAATTCAATCAGTTTTAATGAATTTAGTTTTGATATCGACATAAAACTGTTGAATATTAAAAGAATAGAGTTTTGTATCATAAGTATTGTATTGATTGCATTATATTATTAATAATAAATAAGATTTGTTTGGTTTTTAATAAACGTTAGCTTTAATAAAATGTATAATTATACTGTGTGATTTTCTGAAGAATAAAGAGTTGGTAGGATATACTGCTCGACCGTTAGTTGGACCCAATCTATTGATAGTTCTAATGGCTTCTCAATACTGTATTCATCGCAGGCTTTGTGAAGAAAGTGTTCATCTCTTACACTGCCCTCAGCTATAGATACTGTACTGTAATATAGAAGGCTTTGGCTAATGCTATCCAATACTATCTACAGTACAGTATATGTTATCCAAATGTTGTATATGTTATCTAAGTATTGAAATTCAATTATCATATAATTGTAAAACATTAGAATTGAATTTGAATTCAATAAAAGCAAAAGAATATTATTGAGGGAATGAAAAATTCTTTAGTAAATAAATGGACGAATATTTTTATTATACAGCACTTATGAAGAAAACTCTTATTTGAAATATTAAAGAGTAATGGCATAGAAAAGGAAATTTTTGAAAATTTTTATTTATACTTTATTTGACCAAAAAAATATCCAGTGCTGAGAAAATGGTCAGTTTTTAGACAATACCAATATTTCATTATATTATTTTAGATGGAAATCATTTAAAAACTATTAGGAACATAATCTGTTCTGGTGCAAGAATCACATTCACTTAAGTAAAAATCAGAAAATACACGAAATATTCTTTTCGTTCGCTTTATTCAACTTTGTTTGCAAAAGAAATGAATAAAAAATTAGAGATATATCGAAAAAATATTATAATCGATATTCAATGCATGGAATAATGATATTAAGGAATACAATGAGAATGAATGCATGACATCATAATAGGAAAGATATTGTATTATACATGTATTGTATTGTATTTGCAATACTGTACTGTATAAGGAGTAAACACGAGAATGGAATCCTTAGATTTGAAACTTTTATCACATGAGTTGTCTATTATATTATATGTAAGCCATGAGCAGAGAAACGACTGTCAAATTCTGATTGTCAAATGTGATTCTATGACACTATTAGGCAAAAGAATTTTTCATACTCTCTGTAATTTATATGTTCTATAAGTATAGCTCAACTTAAGGCTCTACTTATTTTGACTCTTCTCACCAAAAATTGTCATAAAATCCTAAGAATTCTTTCAATCATTTTGAAAAGTATAGACAGAATTCAATAAAAAGTCAAATATTAACAAAATATTTTAAGTATTTTTCTTAATATTCATACAATTTTAATCACTTGAATACTATTTTTAATATATCATAAAATAAAATATAATAATAATAATAATATTCCTATACTAATAGAAATGAAATACTAAATGAAAATGGGGCAAACGATAATCATTTTTACTTATGTGAAATATGAGTAATCAAACACAAAAATTATATAAATATTAATATATTAATTAATTATATATTTAATACATCAATAAAATAAATAACTTCGATATCCGATAACTTTTATTAATTTATTTGAATGATATAAGAAAATAAAGAATTTGCTTAACTTGAAAAATAGTTGTGATATAATAATAGATGGGAAGCAGTAAATTCAAGCCATGACTATAAAGTAGACAATCCAGAGATCAGGAGCACTGGATCTGTGCACGAATCTGTATGAATCGCATTCCGTCCTAATTCACAAAATGACATTTTAATGCCAGTGCCGGCAACTCTATAATTACGAGATTTCGCGGTTTTGACAACTTCTTCAGCAATGTTATAGAATTGCAAAGAAATATTGAAATCATTATTATATGAATGAAGAATATTCTTAAAGCAATTCTATAACAGAAATATTTATTTCGCAGATATATTATATTTTGCATATTTAGTGTTTAGTGCAAAGCATTGCAGACAAATATACAGTTCAAATATGAATCAATAAAATTCAGCTGATTTTTCAAATGCCAAACATTATATTCTTTACAATAATAGAGAATACAAAGGATAGTATCAGTGCTTAAAAACACTCAATATTTTCAGGAATGATATTATATTTTTATAAACCGAAAAGAATTGTCCGCTTTTTCAGAGATTTTTATCTTCTTTTTTCGACAAAATGACGCTCATCTTCAATGAAGTTTATTCAATAAATAGTGAATTTAACAACAGATTTATTCGTTGATAACACTTCAAAGAATATACTTATTGTCAAAAAAATCCATTTTATTTAATAGACTGAATAAAGAGTAAACCAATTTTCAAGACTCCCTCGAAGTTTGTCTGAATTAAGGAATTTATTTTTTATTTCAAAACGAGAAAAATGTCTGACTCTATCGGGTCTTTCGAATTGAATTTATATATTTTGTCAAATTGTTTATATGATTCAAATTTTCATCAAAAAGAGTGTTTTTATTATTATTTCAAATAAATCTTTACTTTGGATAAAAACTTTCAGATTGTACCCAAACTGCTGTATAATATCAATATATAGATAATGAAAATCATAAATGGATTTCTAAAATGCATGCTTTGATTGGTTTAGATTTTGAACAACTTCTCCAATAATTTAAGCCTTAATTTAAAAAGCATTCATAAAATGTTTATTAAAAACGATTACTCGGTATACTGTACCTAAAAAACATTAGCCTGAATGGGCACAGTTAACAGCACAGAACTGTCTCAATCTTCCACTCAATAAAAAAAATCATTCCTAAGAATCGAGTCATTGAGTGAAGATTTATTAGGTTTACGAAAATAGTCTTTAATTTTAATAGTGATTATAAGAAGAATATTCTTTTCTGAATGCTCTGCAGTTGTGCTAAATATGAGAATATTTAATTCATACGCTCTTTGCCTCCAGTCTTATCTATAGTTCGGTGAGATTTCTTACTATTCCTCATAGGTTTCGGATCAAATTTATAAAAATAATGGTTTATTTTCATATTATCCGTTCCATTGTTCTTATATAAAAAATATTATAATTTATCTAGGTCACTCCAAGTTATTGGAATAATCTAAACGAAAGACTCTTAGAATATCACAAAATACGACAAAAACATGAAATATAATGAAATTCTGTTTTTATCCGAATTCTAATGATTCACAAAGTCTTACAATAATTAAAAACAAAATATTTGAATGAATTGCAATCAATTAAAATAGGATCAGAGCTATTATATAAACAAGATTAATTTTAACTTTAAATAATAATTTATAAAACTTTTAATATAACATAAATATTTGATAAATCATTTTTGACGTTTGGAATAGCGATCGAGAGATAAGAATATATAGGAATTGAGTCTAAAATATATTGAAAATGTATTAAATGTATTGAATGTTTGCTTTTTGTTTACAGAGGAGTCGTTCTCGTGAGTGTGGATCTGCTGAAGACAGACATCAACCAATGTGCTGGCGATGAGTCCTTCTTCTCGGATACACACAAATGTCATATTCATTCAACTGAGGTATTCAAACAGAAATAAACGCAAATCAAACAAATCAGTCATTAATAAAGTAGTGACGAAAAAAGTATACGGGATTTGTCTGATTAATTCACTTGCATTGATAGTGTGATCCAATCGAAGGAATGGGGTTCCACCGGGGTGCTTATGTATGTCGCTGTAAGGATGGCTTCTATATGCCTAACAAAAACAAAATCAATTTTATAGCAAACAATTCAAACAATTCATTGAATCAGAATTACTTCAGAGGTAAGCATTGCAGGGAAGCACACATTGAGTACTCTAGTCCTCTGTGTGTCTGTCTGTCTGTCTGTCTGTCTGTTTCCAGTATTCTTGGTTTGAGAACAGATTTAACAATAATTATATTTATTTTGCGTTTAGGAACTGTAATAGAAGAAGCATTTATAGCCACAATAGTGGGTCCGGGCAGTGTTGAATCAGTGTATCCGCAAAACTTCATATGTATTCCATGCCAGGCCGGGTGTCGGAGCTGTGTCAGCGATTCACCCTGCTTCGTTCAGTTCAACATTTTCATTCGAGCCATAACTCTGGGAATACAAAGCTTTTGTGCGACCATTACAGCAATGATTGCGATCGCTATCTGCAGATTACGGCGCTCGAAGGTATGGCCCATACAGTGTCTAATGCGGGTTAACGTTCGGCTCATTTATGTTTATGATAACTATGTGTATAAATCATATGAACGCTCAATAGATATGAAGCATAAAATTAATTTATTTCGTGTGAAAATATACCCAAAAGCAGTGTTTCATAAAAATAGCGATACATTGGAAGCACTGAAATAATTGTGAAATATTGTCGAGAATGCAATCATTTCATCACAGGCTCAATATTAGAAGTGAACGTTGAGCTTAAAAAGTTGTCATTCGTTTAGGGCTAACATAACCTCTCTCTTGATTTTGTCGGATTTGATTTGATTTTCCACCAAAAGAAAACCCATTTATTTGTAGTTTCCTTAAGAATATTCGTTAAAAAATGAAACAATGATTGAGTCGAATATTTCGTGAACAGACACAGCGCTGGTATATAAGCATCAAAGAGAGTGACCACAGTATCAGAGCTACTTTTATGCTTTCAGCGAATGCCTCGATCAATGTTTATCTAAACGAATAAATTTAATAAACTCTTATGAGTTCATGGATTTGATTTAACCGATCGAAATCAGATTAGAGTGAATGTGCACAACCAGCAAAAAATTGTTGGACAAGAGTTTACATTTGTGTGCTTTCGATTCGGAACAGTGCGGAAATCAATAAAACAAAATGCTTTTGTAGTCATTTTAAATATATACTCATTTATAACACAAATATATATTTTCGGACTAAAAACTTGAGCCTAAGGTTTAGTATTATTTTTTATAAAATATATATATATACAGTCAGTATTGAAAATTATACTTAAATTCCGAATTTTCCATAAAAATTGAGGTCAACTTATTTTTCATACTGTATTAGAATATTGAATGCCTTGTTATGTACTTCTATTAGACATACTATACGAGTAATGAAGAGATGGATAAAATCAATTGAATAATTTAATTGCTGACTCGTTAGTGAAAAAATAAGTTAATCCAATTAAAAATTTAATTAGAAATAATATATTAGTTTAATTGATAGGAAACTGGAGTCGATTTTCATTCCGAACTTAATCCGTATATTAAAAAAAAATCTCTAATTATTTAATAAAAATAAAAAACGAATATTTCTGCAGAAAATCGATACGAATATACAGTAGAATAGCTTATATACGGTATTACTAGGAATTGAATTCTACATTATTTATATGTATTGTATAATAATTCGAAATATTTAAAGAATTGTATAATTAATTACATAATTCTCAATAATAATAAGATACGGAAAAAATGGAATAATTTGTTTATCTCTTTACTAATTAATAATTGCATTCAATGCCGCAATGTTTTACATCAGACTCTTATTAAAACTTTTAAGAATTCCTTCAATTCTGTACCGACTCTTATAATTAGCGAAAAAACAAAAACTGAAATATTCAACCGAAATGTTTATCAGAAAGTCGTGCAAAACATAAATCATTAGAAATTCAAAATATACAGAAATGTATTTTAAGTAACACAAGAACTCCACAGAGAATCTGCTCTTCGCTTATAATAAAAGCTATTCTTCCAAAAGAGCGATAATTTTTTGTTCAATAATATTGATCGCAAAAGACTTCATTAAAAGTTTCGGCGAAAATGGTTTAAATGATTTGTGTTTTAGAATTTTCAGAAATCGATTTTTTGCGATTAAAATCAAATTTTCGCTCATCTGAATAACAAAAGTTATGTTGAATACAAATATTTTTGCAAAAAATCAATCAAAAGTTTAGTTTATTTTCGATTTAACGAAATGTAAATAATTTTTATATATTTTGAGTTAAAAGAAATATTTCTCTATTTTTGATATGAAATTAAAATATAGTTATTCTTAGAATAAAATCTAAGCAAAACGAAAAGGGAGACTGAAATCTGAAAGTGACAAGGGGGAAACCTTATTCTGACTGCTATCGCATTGCAATTGAGTCAACAACTCACTCAAATGAGAGATCATTTCGGAAACCCTTTTATTTATAGGACTGGAAATTGAAATTCCACTCACTTTTCAGATAAAACTAAACAAAAGTCTAATTAATTTTATAGATAAACCAATTATATTAATAAATTAAATAATTGTTAACAGTCTCGACACGTCTTGTTTAACAAACGAAACCACTTTTGCTGTTTATATACTCTGTATTCAATTCAGTTGAAATTCATACTTAAGTCAAAACTACTTTGAAATATAAACTTCACATAAATTAAATCGTTTTAAATATAACTGGATTAGTGCATATATGCTACTCGGGTACAATTAGGAGAGCAAAAACACTAATCTTGTTACAATAGTATATTACAGGTTCAACAATTCAGGTTAAGATCGCATTTATACGAAGGCTTAATACTCTAATCAATACATTATTTTATTCTTAACATATCTTAATTGAATCAAATTTGTTCCCCAATTGTTATCCGGAGTAATTATTTGTAGGAAAATTTTTCAAATAAACTCTTGCTCTGATTGACACTTATTGTAAAAGGTTTTGATTTTATTTAAATCATTAGTTGACTAACAATTGTCAGCCAATCGGGAGATGTTTGGCAGGACTTCACACGTATTCACTCAGTTATACACAAATTAATGGAAATTCAAAATCGAATCGTTATATCTCCTGAAAACTTGACTCGATATCGATTTTTTGTAAGGATTAGTCTATTCTTTTGTGCAGATATATGCAAGGTAGCATATGTGGCTCATCGACTAGAATACCATGACATTCTTAGATCTTATCACTACCAAGGTTAACAATTAAACAAAAGGTCTATTTTTCCCATCACTTGAATTAGAAATTCAATTAAAATAAATTCATCCGAAGGCTGACAGAGGTATTAAAATGTGTGCTCAGCTGAACCAGTTTATAGAGTATTCCGACTGATTCCTTGCACATATCTGTTGTGTGTAATACTATATGTTCGCTACGATTGTAAGACTTTTGTGATTTCTGTTCTTTCGTCTCATTTGCCTTCAAATGCATGAAAAAACTTAAGATTAAATGTCTTTATTTGGTTGCAGACAATAGCCTCTTCCCGTTGGGTAGTCTTAGAGATGATTCTGTTCGGCGCTATTCTCCTCTATATTACGGTATTTAATGCAAAGCCATTTAATTATCACTCATTAATGGAGTTAATTGTTTTCACTCAAACAACTCATCACTTCAGGTGATAATTCGTTACTACGAGTCGACACCATTGACTTGCTTTCTGGAGCCGTGGTTTCGCGAAGTCGGGTTCGCCTTCTGTTACGGCGCTATCGTTATAAAGGTTTACAGAATTTTTGCCGAATTCCAGACCCGAAAAGCGCACAGAGTCTGTGTCCGGGACAAAGACCTTTTGAAATATTTGGGTGGAATTGTTTTGGTTGTGTTGGGCTATATGTCCGCTTGGACTGCTCTGGTGCTCGACGGCATTGACGATATAAGCAAGATCAGTTGGTTTGACGGCGCCCTCAATCTGGAGATAAAGGGCCGCAATATTCTGGAGGAGAAGTCTACTAAAGAAGGTCTCAGATATATACTGTGCCGACAGCTTTCGTGGGATTACGTAACAGAAATTGGTATATAATATGCTAATAGTTTTGATTGAATATATATTTTGATTTGAATATCTGATTTCAAACCTCAGGCGAACTCGTATTCCTATTGACTGGAGTTTACATAACGTATTGCATCCGAAACGCTAAGAAAGAGATATACAGAGAGAAGTGGACACTCGCTGTCTCTATATATCTGGAGACTATAGTCTCGTTCACGACATACGCACTCAGACACATATTCTGGTTTCACCCGGACCTTCATCCCGACCATATATTCTTATTATATATGATTCGCTGCCAATTGACAGTCACTCCAACGTTAATAATGTTATTCTTTCCTAAAGTCAGTTAAAACTAATCTGAACTCAAAAACCAATAAATACTCATTTGATTTGATTCTCTCTCACCCGCACTCTCACTGCTAACACAGTTGTGGTTTCACAGTCGCACCCATCGATCAGAACATCACAGATCACGTCATTTATCATCGGCTGAAGTTCCCGACCCTATTCCTGAAGCAATGAAACTGCACACGGCTATTCTCTCTAATGGAGAGGTCGATATCGGAGACATCAATCTCGCAGACATGGATCCCGAGGATATCAGGGTAAATAATGGACGCAATATTCTGCTTAATCGCATAACTTTCCCATTAAATCAAATATAATATAATTAATCGTTTGAATCAGATTTCTGTTTGTTATTCCTTTCGATAATTAATAATTGATTTGAAAAATAACAATAAAATCATTACTTATTTGCTGTGATATTAGTCTGAATTGCGTCGCGTCTACACTCAACTGCAGGTCCTCAGGAATAAGACGATGCGAAAGGACAACCCACACATCAGTAAGCGAAGGGGCGGTCGGAAAACGCACCGGAGATTCTCATTACAGCCGTTCCACCACAAGCACAAACACGAACAAGAAGTGACTGAGATATCACGCACTCCAGAAGAATCGACAGCTAGTTTCGAGGGCACGACCTCATGTCAACCGGACGGTCCTTCGACCGTAAGGATCGCAGAAAGAGACCCAGAGGGCACGACTACCTCAGCTAAAGTAGCTCATCTCAATCGAAGTCATTGTTGATATTACTTCACTATAATAGTGGTTCACATAATTGATATCATAAATCACTTTATAAACAATTAATTCACAATTTGTTAATATTATATACAGTTATTGTTAATCAGTTTTACAACTCTTTGGTATTTACAAAACGAATGATAATTAGAGTAAAAATTCTTACAATTTATTAAAATTAAAATTATTGTTAATTTAATAAGAAAATCAAAAGCCTATTAATAATGGCTTTAATTTATTTATTGTTAAACAATTAATTAAAAAATTATCTGATCTTAGAATTAGAGATCAATTTCTCGATTGAATAAAGTAAAGTGTTTAACAAAATTGCTTTACAGATGAATTGCATTCATATTTTTCATGAATAATATCGCCTAAAAATGGACCAAAACATTGATTTAATCAAAAAGATATTGATTTCTAATTCTTTCTCTTTTTTTAATTTTGATAAAAACTCATTTTCATTGAATCAATAAAGTATTTAATTCAAATCTGATCTCAGAAACTGTTTGCTTATAAATAATTTATACGAAAAAAGAGTCTATCAATTAATTTGAGTTTGACTGCAAAGGTTAGAAGTATTTTATTGATTTACTTGAATTAGAAATGAAATGCATTCGAAGGCAGAACTTAAGACATATTGAGATATTTGTGACTCAATTCAGTTGTAGACATCTCTCGATCGAGTGATTTGTTTGTGAATATACCATCAAATAAAAGCTTTCTTAGGTTTAGGTTTTGGTTCTGTTTATACTCTTATTTGCTTTAATTACATAAGTGAATGATGTAAAGGCTTGTATGCACTGGTGCTAAATGAACTTCCTCAGGGACTGCATCTGACTTATTGTTTGACTAAAACAAACCAAACATTCAATAAATTCTTTGGCAAAAACCAACTAAATTATAGTTATCTGTATATTAAATGAGATTCAGAAAAACGACCCTTTCTATCATTCTCTAGTCAATCAATTATTTCATATCTAGAATTTAGATGAGAATATATTTACACTAATTATTAAAATTAATTCATAATTCGTTGAACAGAATTACATTCATTACATAACCTTTGCATTTAAGCTATAATTTATAAATAGCCTATAAATCAACAATTTTTCTGATCAACTACTTCTGCGAACTCAGAGATAAGAATGGATTGCCTACCCGGCCTACCTTGCAATAGATGAGGTGAAATGCAAATCAAATATACCCAGGTACTTACGCAGAAAGTCGTTCTGATTACCTAATTCTGCCCAAGCAGGATATGTAGGGACTTACTGTACCAAAAAACCAACCCCCCTCTGTCAAAGGAACCAAAAAATACTGCAAATATTTAAATCAAGGTACAGTATTTGTCAATTGTAACCATGAATAGATTTGGGATTAACTTCATTCGAAAAAGCAAACAGAGCAGAATAAAATTTTTCACTAAATATTCAACTAAACAAAAAAAGTTGATCACAAATCTATTCATGGTTACAATTTATACCTTGACTCGAATATTTGCAGTATTTTTTTTTGCTTCAAATTTGACAGTGGGGAAGTGCTTTTTTTGGTAACAGTATTATTTCAAAAAGTTGTTTCTCTATACGAGTCACTGACAGATCATTTTAATTGACACTTATTTTCAGTGCAATAAGTGTTCGAATTCTTATAATAATAGCCAAAATATTTAGTGTTTGATCCGGATATTTAGGCAACAAAAATACTACCTTGTTTACTGTACTTGTTAAGGTACAGTATATTAGTAGCTAAGCGCGTTCTGGCCAATATAATCAGGTAAGATCAGTGTTATATAGTTTTAAAAGTCCATATTGTCCAGCTTCATTTTAGTACTACTTTCCTTAATCTATTCAACACTACAATAATGCAGCAAAAGCTCAAATAATATTGAATTCTATATCCATTACATATGTTATCAAAATTTTAAAAAATAAATCCGAATTCAAATTAAATGGATTTTTAGAATAAAATTAATTCAACGAAAACTATGAATAAAAACAAATAAGAATTTGAAACAAACTTTTAAACGTATTATTAATTTATTAATTATTATTAAAGTTGAGAATTTGGGTTAATAAAAGAGCGCCCGCGTGAATTTGATTGTTGGCCATTTCAGACTAGAGTTGAG